>PVJD01005897.1:0-107058 GCA_004026545.1 Mormoops blainvillei
TCTAGACGAGCGGAGGTCTGGCCCCATAATGATGGGCTGGCTCTAGAAGTAGGACTCGCTGCACGTGGGGAGTGAAGGCGAAGTGGTGTCCAGAAGGGGACACTGGGGGCAAGAGTTGGGTTTTGGCCTAAATTGTCAGAGAGGCCATACAGTTGACCCCTTGGGCAGAGAGCTGTTCGGAAGAGGAGTCAGGGCTGGGGATAGAAACTGATTCAGGGTGAGAGCTTTTATTTTCCTTTTCCTGCTTTTCCCTGTTTTCCGAATTTTCCACAGTGACTGTATATTTATGTTGGCAGGGTTAAAAAAAATTACTTAGGCAATTACCGTAATGAATTACTAGGTGGGTAACGAGACAGCAGGCACCCAGAGGGTCCTTACCCTGGTGAAGAGCATGAAGGGAACAGCCCCCTCCCTGCCGCACAGTACCCCACGTTTCAGCCCCCACCAGCTGCCAGGAAGGCGAGAAGTGTGGGGTGGAGAAGGTGCTTCCCACGGACTGTGTCTGGCCGCGGTGTGGGTGCTGACCCCGCTGGAACGGCTCCATTCCCCACCCCAGCCCTGCTCCCCGAGGCGCACGGCACGCACGCATAGATACATGCACACATACAAACACACGTATGCCCTGGAACCAGCTCTGACCTGGGAGACATCAGCACTTTTTGGAGCAGGTCCTTTGGGATTTTCCGGAGGTGGATCTGCCTCCCCACCTTGGGGACCAAGTTCATTTCCAGCCACTTCTCACAGGCTGTGGTGAGCTGCTCGTCCTTGTACTGAGGAGGCGAGAAAAACCAATAGATAAAGGAAACCCTGAACTCTCAGCGCCCTCTGCTGGACAGAGACGAGGCTGCACGTGTGCTCTCAGGAGTGTCCAGTCCCAGGCGTGCTCAAAACTTTTCATCAAAATAGGTAAACTGTGGTCGGTTCATGATTATCCCTATTTTACCAATGGAGAAACGGAGGTTCCAAGATTCCTGCTTTTGCCTGAGGTCACCTGAGTACATGCAGAGCCAGGTGGAAACCCCAGTGGTGTGACCACAGGGCTCGCACGCTGAACTCTTGGACTGTCAGTGACCGAGGACGGAGGTCCCACGGGGTCCACCCCATGTGGAGTTCCAATGCTAGTAGTGAGCGCATACCCTAAAATGAACGTCCAGAGAAAGTGGCAAAGGTCTCCCGGAACCAGGACCCTTGGCAGGGTCTTAGTACATTTTGCACGTCTTCAGGGCTCCGGTCCTTCCCAGACCAAAGGGAGCTTGAGCAATGCTGTCTGAAATGCAAAGACGCCACCCACCGAGCGGCTTGCTAAATACCGAGGGAGTAAAGGCGAGCACAGTGAGTTATCTTTGACAAAATTGGCATTTAAACATTCTTAGATGCTACTATAAGAGCACCATGACATGCTGCCTGTTTCAGTGCGAGTGGCCTCAGGTTGGGAGGCCTGGGGTTGGACTCTGTACCGCCACTGAGACACTGTGTCACCCTGGTCAGGTTGGGCCCCTCCTCGGCTGTCCGCTTTCTGGGAGAGTTAAACTACATCCTTTCTGGGAGAGTTAAACTACATCATCCAATGCTGATTGGGCCCAGGTGGGACAAACTTCACTCAACTCCAACAAGAATATCCTGGAAGGTTGTTTTCTATTTTGGTTAGAAAAGGCTGTGCTGCCTCCAGCCCCCTGCCCCCCGACCCCGCCCTGTCCCCACCATCCCCGCCAAGGACCAACGCTTTTCTACTCTGAGGAGTTAAAATATCCTTTTCCAAATAAAATGGTTTTTCAAAACTGTTCGCTTGGCAAAATAAAATGTTGGCACCCTTAAGGTGGTGCCTTTGGGTAGATATGTTGGAGCGGGGCCTGGTGTGTGACCCAGAGTCTGGGTGCTCTCACAGGTCCCCTAGGTGCTACATGCCCTGTCCAGGCTCTTCTCACCTTGCAGCCGGCCAGGTAGAAGTCAGTGATGTTGCTTGGGGCGAGTCTCTCGATCATCAAGGCTGCGCACCTGCAGAGACAGAACCGCTGTTCTGGAGGCCCCCAGGCATCTTTCAGACCCACTGAGGGTCTCATTCAACCCCAAGACGGCAGCAGAGCCCTTCCCTGAGGAAGGAGCCTCTTTGGAGGGAAGCGGACATTTGGCCAGAGGACCCCCGGGCGGGCCAGCAAGACCTGAAGGCCCAGGGGAAAGGCTGGGTCCCGAATGGGCAGCTGGAGTGATGGGCAATTTAGACTCTGATCTTTGAATTTTTCCCTCTCCTGGAAGATCTGCCACAACTATGTGTAACATTTGTAAAAATAATATTATTTACAAGAAAAAACAAGGCCCTATGAGAAATGAGCGGGGAACATGAGCCCAAACAGTGATGGGAAAAGTCAGCTTATCCACAGAAGACCTGTCTTTGAGCCTGTGACTAAATGGAGAAAGACTTTTATAGCCAAGGGTGAATGCAGATGGAACTGGTCAGCACGGCTTGAGTGCTCCTGGGAAGTCACTCTGTAGACCTGAAAAATATCCCCCAGGCATAGAAATCCCTCCATTTGAATTTCAGTCCTGTGAGCCAAGAATCATTCATAAAAACGAGCATGTTCCTGGGGAGATGGCTCAGTTGTGAGCTGATAGTGTGTTAGGGGGCATTAGTGTCTTGCTCAGTTCCTTTGCAGACTCAAATCTGTGCTCTGTGCAAAGAAAGCCCGGGTGTCCCAGCCCACGGAAGAAGAATGTTCCATGAAGTAGGTCGGGGGGCCCCCTTCCCATCTCTCCCAGGGCTGGCCCTGCCCACGCCTCCCCACGTCCCCGTACCTTTGAAACAGCTTGCTGAACTGGAGCGTGTGCGCGGAGGCCAGCACCCCCAGCACTTCATCCAAATTCACGTCCACCTGGCTCAGGTAGAGGTTCTTCAGGGCCATGGCGAAGGCTGGGGAGGCAGCACCCGAGAGAGAGCCATCTGCGTGGGGCCCTGAACCCTGCGTCCCTCACTCATGGGTGCCCTCCCTGCTGGATGCTCCAGTGTCCACCAGCGGGGTGGCCAGAGATGGCACCAGAGGCGATGCACCTGCACTGCCCTGGGTGCAGATGCCGCCCGGGCTCCCAGCTTCTCAAAAAAGATTGAGGAGGAAGTGGAAGAAAACAGACTCCGTTGGAAGAACGGTCCTGTGAACCTGTGCTCAGAACCGGTGCCCCCGGCTTCTCTCCTAACCCCGTGGCCTTGCAGGGAGGTGACTGCCTAAGTACCGGCAGGATGCTGTGTGTGTGCAGGCGTGGTATCTCCACTGGGAATGACATATAACTTACAGTGGATCTTGCTTGGAGTCTGGGGTCTTCAAAAAGGTCACGGACTCCTGGGAGGAGCCCAGGTAATCTGGGATTGGGTCGGCCAAAAAACCCGTTATGTTTTTTCCATACGATGGCTCTAGTGTTGCTTAGTTGCCTTTAACTTCATTCGAAACAGTTTTGTTAGATAGTATTGTGACAGCCGTCATATCAGCATGTGTTTAAAAAAACTTATCGAAATTGGTGCAGCCATTTTAATATTCAAGATGGAAGAAGATACGCAACATCTTCGCCATGTTATGCTTTACTATTTCAAGAAAGGTAAAAAATGCAACTGAAAAGCGAAAGAAGATTCGTGCAGTGTACGGGGAAGGTGCTGTGACTGGTCGAACGTGTCAAAAGTGGTCTGTGAAGTTTCTTGGTACTGTTGACATTTTGGCCAAACAGTTTCTTTGCTGTGGGGCTGCCTTATGCATTGGAAGATGTTTAGCAGCGCCCCTGGCCTCTAACCACTAGAAGCCAATAGCAGGAGGCAGCCGACATGCTCAGAATATCCAAATCAATGAAGTTATTGTTGAAAGTGAAAACTGTGTCTTTTATTTTATGGAAAAACGTAAGGGGCTTTTTGGCCAACCCAGTAATTTAGGAACTAAGTTCTTGTGACTAGGGGACAGGGGGACTCGGTGTGGACCACCAGGCTCTGAGGACAGCTGGCCCAACAAGAGCTTAAGGGATGACGTCCTGATTGACTGATCTCCGACCATGACAGTACATGACACGTCATATTAACGAGAGGTCTGTGGTCAGGATGGGATGGGAAGGGGTGAGCCAAAGGAAGTCCCCTGAGGGAGGGGCCCTGGAGGGTCAAGGGTGGGCTTGCAAGCGTCCCCCAGCCATGTGCCCACGAAGGGCACGTACATTTTCCCTGGGTCTGCTGAGGAACCTGCTTCTTGCCACCACCCCTGCAGCACTCATGCCCCTTTGCCAAGGATGTGCCTGTCTCTCTGGCAGCATTTGATCTTCTTTCATTTCCCCAGCCCTCCTCCCCCACCCCCTCACTGCTCAGCCATTTGTAATAAGGGAGCCCTGGACACGGCACTTGTTTGTTGTGATTTGTCATTGTTTGTTGGCCTCAGAAGTCCAGGGAGGGAGGGCACCTTTTCAGTAGCATCCTCCGAAAATGAAGACAGGAGTACATTACCGACTTTAGTGACGAGGGGGTCATTGACCGTCAGGAAGATGGTCATCTTCTTTACGAGGGGTCTTTCTTTGCTCTTCCTGGGCGATGGCACTGGTAAAGGAAGCGATGAGGATGCATGGGCGTGACAGCCAGCAAATTGTGCAAGGCCCCGTCGCAGGCTCTGCCACCCTTTGCACGGCTTCCACTGTGCCGTGTCCCTCGCTGAAGTGTGTTTGTGTTTGTTTGCTTCGTCGCTTAGTGGATGCGTTTTTGAAATGAAGAGTTTTTACTTGGAAGTAGTTGAAGACTCACAAGAAGTTGCAAAAATAGGGCAGAATTCCAGTGTTCCGGCTTCCCCACTACGGGAACTGCCACTACGGCGGTCAAAACTGGGAAATAAATGCTCACGCTGCATTTTAAATATTTATTCCTAGCCCCTCCCCTTCTCTCCCGCCTGTGCTCCCCCCTTCTTTCATTAGGCCGCGTGCAGTTTCAGGGTGAGGGCCAGGCCTCGGTCCCCTGAGCACCACGAGCCCCAAGCTCACGCCTGCTTAGAGGCAGAAGCTCCGTGACTGCCTACTGAAGGACAAATGTGGGACTGGGGCGTCCACCCGGTGGCTCTCGCAACTTTGCACCACAGGTCTCCAACAGACGAACCCTATCACCAAAGACTTCCAGGAGGAAGGGAAGGGACAGTGCGATTCAGCACCAGCCTCCCTCACCCACCCAGGGCCATTTTGAAATGCGAGTGACCGCACACCCTGGGCGTCAGATCTCCAGGGCGTCCCACGCCACTGGTACAGAGCAAAGGCCCCTGGCCTGGCTCCAAGACCCTCCCGCTAGTCTCTTGCTCACTGGGCCCAAAACCTGCCTCCTGGTGGTTTACTCCCCAGGACAGATGTGGGGTTCCCTCCCTCTCTCATCAGCGGCTCACCTGACCCCCTATGTTAGGTAGCACCCCACCCATCTTCCCCCAGATGGGCTTTATTTTTCCTCCTGGAGTAGCCACCTGCTCTCACACCCCCTGTTGGTTGATTATCAGTTAGGCAGGCGCAGTGGGTGGCCTACTCGCTACCCTAGCCCTCAGTAAGCACCAGCTGAATGAATGGGAGGAGTGGCTCTCGTCACCGGCTTCCCAAGCCTAGTGAGCTCAAGGCTCTAGGTGATGAAGAACGATGCACGTCAGGAGCCAAAAAGTCTGTCATACTTTGCAACTACAAAGACTGTGGGAAAAAGAAAAGGAAAACAAAGATCCATTTTCCCCAGGCGGCAAGACCACCCCGCCTTCCTTCACCCCGTTCATGGCACACTCTTTCTCATTCAGCAAATACTCACTGAGCACCTACTAAGCGCTGGGCCTCGCTCCTGGCTCTGCGTCTCTTCTCTCCTGGGTTTCCGCATAGCCTCCCTCCCTCAAGCTCCGTTCCCTCATTCACCCCCATTGAGGGCAGTAAGTCAGATGGTGCATTGAGCGTCTAACACATAGTAGGCCCTCAGGAGGTGGTGGTTAGTATCACTCTGCCTCGTGCTGTTTGTCACGCTTCATCATCTTGGTGGGTGATTAAGGTCCTAGGGCGATGCCTGGCGAAAGTGAAGCGCTCAGCAGTGGTGGAAGGAGGAAGGTGCATTATCAGCTAGGGCTGGCTGCTGACTCCAGAACCCAGAGGAAAAACTGCGAGAGTCATATACAACCATCTTTGTGAGATACGCTCTGCTTTTAAAGGCACGCAAGGGCTCCCTGGCCAGTGTGCTCCAGTTGGCTAGAGCGTCATCCTGTAACCCTAAAGGTCGCCAGTTTGATTCCCAGCCAGGGCACGTGCCCGGGCTGTGCTTTCGGCCCCCAGTCGGGGTGCATATGGGAGGAAACCAAGGCATGTTTTGCTCTCACGTTGATGTTTCTCTCCCTCTCTCTCCCTCCCTTCCCCTCTCTCTAAAATCCTTGGGTGAGAATTAAAAAACAAACCAAAAACCAAACAAACAAACAAAGGCACACAAAGTTTGGGACTGTACCCACTGAAAATTGTGGAGACTTGAGTCCCAGGTTTGGTGTAGTTGCTGGTGCTTGGCAGGGGGGTGGAGAGGGACCCTGGAAAGTCGTGACAGTCCCAGCACTGGGGTTTCATCTCTGTGTCATCCCCCCCCAAAAAAAACCGTCCCCAGTGAGGTTCAGCCTCAAGCAGGGGTCTGGACTAGAGTGGCTGTCATAGCAGGGCCAAATCTTGTCTTTTAAGTGAGGCCACCCTGATTATGTTCAAGACCATATTGTTAATAGCTCCATTTTTCCTTCCGAAGTCCCTTGCTTTTCAAGGTGCTCCTTGTTTGGGTGTCCGTGGTCCTTCATCGGTTGCCTGGCAAGAGCTCTGACCTGGGCACCAGGGACGTGAAAGGAAGGGCTCAGTACTGCTCTTTAAGACTCTGGGACAAAGGCTTAGAACAGCAAAGGGGACCCTGAGTGAGCGCGAATGTGGGAACGCCACAGCCCGCTCGGCTCCCAGCCGGCCGGGAAGGGCTGAGTCACAGGCTTGTGGCCCAGAAGATTCCAGCAGGCAGCTGGGCCCCCTGTCCAGGCTCGAGACAGGCCCGTGACTGGGGGCTCCAGCAGCCTGCCTGGCTCCGGAATAACAGGACTTTGTTGCCACGTCCTGGAAATGTGAGCCCTTCCTGGCTGGCGGGCTGGCTGGCGGGCTGGCTGGCGCTGCAGGCCTTGACTTTTCTGTGGCACCTGCTCTGCTTACGTGTCGTCCCGCAGCGACGCCACCTCTGCTACCCAGAGACGTTGGCTAGGCTGCCAGGAGGGGAGACTGGGGACTATGAGGGTTAAATAAGGAGAAGAAGAAAGAGAGAAGTGACCTACATACCTTTTGGAACGAGGTGGAGTTAAGAAGAGAGAAAGGAAGGCAAAGGGAAAGTAAAATCCACACACACGTATAAACCTCTGACCATAATACTTAGAGCCAAAAAACCCCAGATGTCAGAACTGTGCCTTCCTTCCAGAAAGCCCGCCGGGACACTGTTCTCGGGGAAGAAGCTGGAGCCTCCACCTTCGCCGACCAGGCAAGGGGGGTTCTTCGGAGGCGAATGACAGACGTTACTGAGTGCTCGCCACGTCCCGGGCATTGTCCTGGAGCGTCACAGTAATAATCCCTCTAGTCTCTAACACAACGTAGTAAGAACTGTCACCCCCGCTTCACAGGTGAGGAGACTGAGGTTAAATCCCACGATGAGGACATATCATGGGCCTGGCTCTTAACTGCCGGAGTGACCGTGGCCCCAGACAGACGGACAGCCAAACGCCCAGCAGGGCTCTCTCAAACCAGAGGGCTCTTGAGGCTCCACGCCGGCGCAGCGAGAACTCACCTTGCCGAGGCTGCTTCCGCGCCGTCGCGGGGTCCCCTCCCAGGGCCAAGAGGTACAGCCTGGTCAAGGTCTTGGACTGAAAAAGCTGGGGCAGATGGAGCTCCCACTTGAAGCCCAGGCATTCGAGAGTCACGACTGTGGAGAGAGCACAACGGTAAACAAACGGTTCACGACACACCTACCCAAAGGGGCACTCGCCCCTGCCAGGCGCCGCTCCGTCCAGCCACAGTGGCAAGCAGACGGGCACACAGGGGGCTTTGCTGGGCCTTTCAGGAACAAAGTGACAAAGGAACAAAGTCAGGGCCTCGGGGCGGGGGGGTTCACTGGCTCCCAGGGGCATACGACAGGCAGCCTCACGCGGTGATGTAGGAAGTGATAGATAACCACCCACGAGGACGGCCGACCAATAGCTGCAGGACTGCAGAGGTTCATGGGCTGACCTCCAACTTGGGGACTGGAAAAGGCTTCACGGGGCAGGGACGCTGGCTGGGACACTTTGGGGGGCCTCCCCTTGCCATCCCCCCATTACAGAGTCCCTCAGCCTCTGCTCTGTCTGTGTTCGGGGCCAGATAGTCTCTGCGGTGGGGCCGTCCTGGGCACGGAAGGGTGCTGAGCAGTATTCCTGGACTCTACCCACTGGATGCCAGTGGGGTGAAAGCCAAAAATGTCTCCGGAAATTGCCACATGTCTCCGGGCGGGCAAAACCAGCAGGCAGAGTCTGGTGGGAAACTATTGATATCGAGCTGTTGGCGCCTAATTATGACTCACCCGAAAGGCAGCAGCCTACTGCACGCAACACAGCAAAAGGCCCATCGCCAGGTGGCGGAGCTCACAAGGGCCTCAATTTCCTCAAGGGAATGGGGGCCGTCAGAAAGGTCCGGCCACGGGCTCTAAGGCGGGGTCCCACCCATGGGCAGTACAGGCTATTAAAAGAGAAGAGACTTCGATAGGGCAGGTGGGGGGTCCAAGGATGCCAGGCCAGGTGAGGCACGAGAAGCTGTAGGTCAGAGGGCGCAGCAGGGTGGGTCTCTGTTAGCACAGAGCTGGGGGCAGGGAGCAGTGCTCCGACGGTCCCCCGAAACCCTAAATCTCGGCACCAGGCAGGACCTTGAGAGCCGCTAGCCTCACCTACTTGTTTCTTGGCCTCGCCGTAGTTTTGTCTGCATGACCTTAGGTGCCTGTCTCATCTTCTGTTATTATTACACTTTTTATTCACCGGATCTATGCTATCGCTTGGTGCTGGGGGTTAGAACCTGGGTTTGTGTCTCAAATCTTGGATCGCTTCAGGTGACGGCCCTCTTTTGCCGGGTTAGAAAGACTCCCGCCCTATTGGGGTGCTTCAGGCAGGAGCAGAATTGCAGAGCTGTGTCCCTTCCCTGGACGTCCTCTTCCACGTTCGGGGCGGCAGGTGTATGGCAGGCATCACAGACATGGTCTCAGACCATTTCTCAGGGCCCCAGTCAGCCACGGTCCACGAGCAAGGCGGACCCAACTAGTCCCTCCTGGGAAGGAGGCTGGCTCCGACAGCCACGCCCTGGGGTGGGGTTCACCCAAAAGGGTTCCTCTAAGGAGCTGGCTTGTCCAGGTTCCTGTGAACGAGGTTTTTCCCAGCTGGGCAGACCTAGTCCGCTTCTTGATTATAACTCAGAAAAGTCCTCTGGGCAAGTGCAGATGTGAAGCCCCCGTCATGACTGGTTAGAGCGGAAAGGGACAGAAAACAGAAGCCCCGTGCTTGCCAGGACTTCTGTCCAGTCTTCTGATTCAAAGCTTAGTTATTTACGTCGGCGTGCCCGTCTTTCTTGTGACCGTTAGCATGTGAGAATGTGTTTGCCCAGCGTGGTTTCATTCATCGCACATTTGACCAGTATCTACGGGCACCTGTTATATGTTAGACTCTGTGCTGGGGGTAGGAACTGGAGCTTACAGAAGAGCGATGTGACCTCTGGTCTCGTTTCCTTCCACAGGGACCACAAGGTGCCCGAGGTCAGCAACGTTCTGACTGAGTCCACTAGTGACAAAAACTCACCTGTGTCCCTGCCGGGGATGGTCTCGTCCTTCAAATTCTTAGAGAAATCGTTCTGAATGTTTGGAATGCATAACCTCAAGGAAAAACATAAACAAAAAATGCAGGAGTTAATACTGATGTTCTTCTCCAGCTGCCACCCGGATGGCTCCGGTGGAAGCGCCCCCGAGGCACCCGTTTGGTCATCTCTCCAAATCGCGCCCCTCGGGGGAGTTTCCTGGGTCTTGCCCTTTGTCTGCTGATTGGATCGACTGCAAGCCCTGCCTGACAGTTTGATCCCACGTTTCGTTTGCGGGTGGGCCTTCATGAGGGGGTATTTGAAGCTCCCTGTCGCTGCCTGACTCAGCCTCTTTTGATGAGTGTCTAAAACAATGTCTAACATATAGCAGGTGCTCAATAACATCTGTTAGAGTGAGGAAGAGAAGGTTCTGGGCATTTCTTGGACATTAACTCACAAGCACTTCGGTTTAGGGTCTATGCACTCCCCCTGTCTCAATGTGTCCAAAAACCGAAAGCGGAATCTACCCGGGCACATCCCTGCTCCTTTGTGGGCACTGCCTGTTTCAGGAAACCGCTGCGACAGCCTCCAGTTGCCCAGACCGGAGTGGAGCGTGGCCACGTCTGAGCACTTGCTCGGCTTTGATAATATCCCCTTTTGAATTCATCCGCCTTTCTGTGCCCTTGTTGCTGCGACCTTTGTCCAAGCCCCTATCACGGCCCCCCATCCCTGCAGGCCTCCTGCCCCCAGCGTGCTTTCCTCTGATGCATACGCCCCCTGCAGCCCCAGCGCCTGCCTGGAAGGCACATCTGGTCTGGCCTCTCTCCGGCTGAGGCCCCGCAGTGTCTCCCCCTCCCCCCACGCGTTCTTCAGCCCTGCGGAGGAGCCCCTCCTGTCCCTGCGGCCTCCGCCCTCCGCACTCGGACTCCGGGCCTGCTCACGCCCCTGGACGCACAGCGTGCTCTGCCCAGAGCGCTCTCCTGCTCAGCCTTCGCCCTGGCCACGCCCCCACGGCTCCTTCCAGATGAGCGGAGTTGTTGCTTTGTCTGGGAGGCCAGGTTAGCGGCCCTCTCCGCTGCCCCCCACCCCCGGCATGACCCCTCCCCACACTCCTTCCACAGTGTCCTGGGGCGGCCTCCTTGCTCATGCAGCCTCTGCACCAGGCTCTGCATTCCACAAAGACAGAGTCGGTGTTTATTTACTGCCGTCACCCCAGCACAGCCATCATGTAAGTGCACGGTAAGTGCCTGTTCCGTGATTGAGTGATTTGCAAATATAAGATGATTTTCCATAAACACTATATCCAGCCCGCTGAGCAGGGAAATGAAACAAAGTTTGAGTCACGTATTCACAGCTTGAAAACAGTCATCCCAGGAAACCCAGCCAGCCAAGGAATACTTGATGACCGCATGTCGTCAGCGTCACCTTTGCCATGCTGTTTTCAATGACTGCGGGAGCCTCGTGGGCCAGGGTGCACGGTGGGGGGCTCGGGTACGGGAACCTGTGTCCAGAATAAGCTCGGCCACGTGCTGCCCTTTCCAAGGGCAGCGGTGGCTCCTGGTGACTCAGCCTCAGGAAGGCGGCGAGCGCTGGGGTTGTTTACCCAACAGGAGCAGTAGATCTGACCCAAGCCAGCCCGGTCCCCTTGCCGGCATGGGTCACACGTCTGGGAAGAGCTGGCCAAGGTCAGGAGTTCAGAGCGTGATCTCAAAATGGAGCAATGGACTTTGGAAACTATGGGGCGAGGCCCATGAGCTCAGCTGCCCTCACAAACATCGGTGTCATCGGCAGAGCTGGGAGATTCCAGACAACAGGAGGAATGACATTGCCTGGTGTCACGGCTGCCCGCCCAGGTGCGCCGTGCACCGTGCAGGCTCTGCAGCGTTGGAGGGCTGGGGCCATTTTAGGACCAATGGAACAGTTCATGGACTAGACGGTGCCTGTGACATGTCCCGCTCACCGTTTGAGGCTGAGCGGCCTGGGACGAGGTGGCACGTGGGGAGGTCGGGAATGAGAGGCTAGGCTGGGGGCTCGCTCCACTTAGCCATGACCCATGATGGAGGAACGAGATGGGAAACTCTGTATGTTGCGTACAGACTTCCCTCAGCAGACCGTCCAAAGGGCTTTGGGCTTGGTACTTGCAAAGCTCCACTTTGAGCCCCTGACCCTTGACTTGGAGTTTGGCCACAGGAGTTTATCTCGGCCAGTGGGATGTTAGGGATGTGAGGTGACTGGAGGTCTGAAAAGCACTTGTGCCTCTGGCCTTGCCCTCTGGCCCTCTGCCATTGCCAGGACGAGTTCACGTCCAGCCTAGCCCCGGCTCAGGACAAGGATGAGAGCCTGAACTGCCCGTTGCACTGAGCTTGGATCAGCTGACCACCAGGCACGAGCGATCGGCCTGCTCCGAGTGCCCCGGACTGCCAGCTTCCAGCGTCACCAAGCAGAGGGGCAGATTTGTTGTGTGGCAGGCAAGGTGCTTTGATTTGGGGAAGGTGCCTAGCGGCAAAGTGAAATATGGGGCCGCTGGCTGGCAGAGCACAGGGCTGACACCGCAGGCCGAAATCACCAGGGCCAGTAGCTAAAACCCCTGCTCAGGCCGGAAAGACAGCAGCTCTATTTAGCGAGCATCTGCGATTCTCCAGGGACAGCATGAAGCACTTTCAGTGCACTGTTCAGTGTCATCGTCGCGATAACTCTGCAAGGGAGACGCTATTATCACCGCTTCCCAGAAAGCAAAGCTGAAGCTCAGAGAGGTTGAGCCCCTGGCTACAGGTCACAGAGCTAGTTAATGGAGGAGAAGGAACTCTAACCCGGTCCGACAGACTGCTTTTAAGGGACCTGAAGCCCAGCGCGGCTGCCATCGTCCTCAGGCCTCTGTGCCCCATCCCTCAGAACCCCGCCCCCCAGCTTCGCTCAGGGATCCCACAGACTACGTCCCGGAGACCTTCGCTCCCGCTGCCCAGCCGGCCTCGCCAGTTTGCCGATGGGTTTGCCTGCCTCCCCTGGCCCAGGTCCACGCCTGCTTCTCCAGCCCGGCCCTCCCCGGCGCCAAGGAACGCAACGAGCTTCGGCAAAAGCCTAAGACATTTTCAAGGCTCTAACCAAACAAAACACAAAATAAATCCAAGATCGTCTAAGGCTAGCCATAGCCAATGCAAAACTAGCAACTCACAGGACTTGGTTTTTCTACGCAAGGGTCATCAGAGAATTTTTTTAAAAAAGCAAATGGATGTTGCTATGTTCACATGCGTGTAAGAGAGTCACCTGTGGGGTGGGGGGCATCACAGCAGGACTGGCCAGTGGGTGTACAGAGGGCAGATTTGGTCCTTGCTCAGCAAACGTGGAGCGAAGCAGCTCTCCCCTGGACGCGCTGCCCAGGGCCCCGGCCGCGTGCAGGTAGATTTGGCTGTGTGCTCAGAAGGCAGGTGCTGCCAGCCCGGTGGGGGGCAGTGGGCCAGGTCAGGTCTAAAGCACCAGGGGAGCGAAGCGTCCCTTCTGCGATAGGGTCCAGCTCTGTGTCCCCAGGACAGGCAAGAGAGAACTTGCAGCATGAAGAAGTGACACTCTAAGCCCGCTACTTAGAGTCCCTTGGGACTGAGCGGGGGAGGGGGCATCTTCCCACGGGGAAGCCAATCGACTGGGTGGAGATTCAGACTCGTGAGAGGGTTCAGACTCAGAGTCAGGACTGGCTAAGTTTTGTTTCTCAACACACGAGTCAATACACTTACAATGATCCAAAATTCCTAACTTGAAGGAAAAGCTAGAAAAAAAATGGCCAGTCTCTCTCTGCACATCTATCGCCAGTGCATGCTCAGAGGAAGGATCACACGGACGCTGCCCATCCCTGCAAATGTGCCCCGTGCCAGCCCACGCGCCCAGCCGCGGGCACTGCCCAGCAATCAGGTTCCTCCCGATGGGGCGTTCCCTGCGTGGGCCTTCGATCTCCCTACCTGCCTGGGTCCTTCAGGGTCTCCTCAAGGTCTGAGCTCATGGAACTGCACATCTGGGAGAGCGCCCGCAGGTCCCTGGAGAAGGGTTCTCTGCAGAAATGCCACCAGTGGGTTGAGCCAGCTATCTGGTGTCCCAGCCAAGCTCTGTGCTTCTCGGGAAACAAAGGAAGAAAAATTTTCTTAACCTCACATAAATGCCAGATCTTCCAAATCGTACAGCAGAAAGAAAGTCAAGACAAATTTTAAATGCCGGTTAATGTTCAGACATGGCGATGCTTCTCAGGGGCCCTCTTCTCAAGGCAAATGTACTCAGTAGACAGACGATGCCCAGCCACAGAGTCATTTGGGATTTAGGCTCCAGGGCCAGAGGTGCCTGAGGCAAACTGTCCCAGGAAAAGATCATTTCTTTGCCTGTAGCTCTGAAGAACCCACAAGCAGGAATAGGGTTATGCTTCAAGAAACTCTTTTTTAAGTCCTTATCCTAACGTGTGATTCACAGAGACACCAAACTGAGGAGAGCCTGTGTGGCAACTTTTATTTATTTATGTATTTATAGTAAAATACACAAAACATAAAATTCACCCTTTTATCCATTTTATAGTGTAAATTTAGTGGCATTTAGTACAGTACAATGCTGTATGGACAAGCCGTCACCGTGATCTAGTTCGGAACATTTTCAAGACCCTGAAAGAAAGCCTTGCCTCCCAACGCCCCGCTCTCAGCTCCTGGTGACCACTCATCTGCCCCGCCTCTGTGGAATTGCAATTCTGGATATTTTATAGAAATGGAATCCTACAACGTGTGGGCTTTTATGTATGGCTTCTCCCACTTAGCATGATGTTTTTCAGTTTCGTCCATGTCGTAGCGTGTGTCAAAGTTTCATCCCTTCTCAAGGCGGAGTGGTAGTCCATCGTGCGGATAGACTGCATTTTCGCTAGCCTCTCACCTGAGGTGGACACGGGGGCTCTTGCCAGCCTTGGCCACTGCGAGTAGTGCCACGATGGGTACTTGCGTACAGGTTTCCGTGTGAACACCCGTTCTCCGTTCCTCTATGCAAACCCCCAGGACGGCGACAGCTGGGTCCCTGGGCAGGGACTTTTCCTTAGACATGTTTTTCTGGCAATTTCCTTCAGGGGGCAGTAGAATACACAGCGTGGATGTAGACCTCAGACGTGGGGGCTCAAGGAAACCTAGCCAGAAAAAGTGTACAGGACGGACCCATAGGAACGGGTGCAACTGATCCTAAGCCACCCCGGGTACCAGCAGCATGGCGGGGAGAGCAGGTGCTACGAAATGGAGAGTCTGGGTTCAAATCTTGTCATTGCACCTAACTGGCTGTGTGACATTGGGCAAGCCATTTAATCTCTTGAGCCTCCTGGGCCTCATATGTTGAATGGAAATAATGACATTGAGGGTGAGGATGAGGATGATGGTGGTGGTGGTGGTGTTGGTGGTGATGTGAAAATGAGAAAATAGCCCTGGCTGGTGTGGCTCAGTGGATTGAGTGCTGGCCTGCAAACCGAAGGGTCGCCAGTTCGATTCCCCAGTCAGGGCACACGCCCGGGTTGTGGGCCAGGTCCCCAGTGGGGGGCACATGAGAGGCAACCACACAGTGTTGTTTCTTTCCCTCTTTTTCTCCCTCCCTTCCCCTCTGTCTAAAACTAAATGAATAAAATATTTAAAAAAAAAGAAAATGGCAAAATAAAATAAAGTTTGGGAACTATGCCTTAGCGTTACACCTGGAACGCGGTGGGTGGTTGAAAACTCTGGAATCTGTATCTCGATAGCGTGTGAGACGTGAACAATGGCACTGGTGCTCCGACACCCTCTTCTCCGCAGAGCCAGCCAGTGAAGCTCCAGGTCCCCATGACACAGGGCCCAGCCCGCGGGGACGCTCAGACACACAGCCGTAACCAGGGGCTTCAGCTCCTCACCGTTGCCTGCCCTCTTGGGAAGCTGAGCTACTGGGTTGGCCAAAAAGTTCACTCGGGTTTTCCCATAGGCTGGATTTAGTAGCACTTAATTGTCTTTAACTTCATTCGAAACAATTTTGTTAGATGGTATTGTGACAGCTGTCATATCAGTGTGCATTTAAAACAACTTATCAAAATTGGTGAATTTTTGTGTAGCCATTTTCATATCGAAGATGAAAGAAAATACACATTTTCAGCACATCATTCTTTATTTTTTCAAGAAAGGTAAAAATGCAACTAAAACGCAAAAAAAGATTTGCACAGTATATGGAGAAGGTGCCGTGACTGATCAAACGTGTCAAAAGTGGTTTGCGAAGTTTCCTGCTGGAAATTTCTCGCTGGACGATGATGCTCCAGGGTCGGGTAGACCAGTTGGAGTTGATAGCGATCAAATCGAGACATTAATTGAGGACAATCAAGGTTATACTACACGGGAGATAGCCGACGTACTCAAAATATCCAAATCAATCAAGCTACTGGTGCAAAATTGTGTCTTACTTAATGCAAAAAACCATACAGACTTTTTGGCCAACCCCAATACTTCCTCAATTCTACATTCCCAGGAATGATAGTGAGGCTGACAGGAGGGGGGTGGCAGGAGGGGAGAGAAGCACTTAGGAGACAAGACAGGGAAAGTTTACATTTTCCAAAAATTTCCGAAGAGTCTCTTCAGGTTGTTACGGAGGAAATTAGCCCAAAGAATCTATATTTTGCCATAAACATTAACGATGAGTAAAGCCTCAGGTGTGGGTTATTATTTATCAAATCACGAGAATATCTAGTTTTTTAAAAAAGTGCACTAGGAGACTGACAATTCTCTACTATTGTTCTGGGAAAGGGGGTCCGATAAAGCAAGTTTTCACCCTCCACCCAGGGACGGGGACCAGAGGAGGGTTCTAAGGAGGCTGATCATGTAATTTGCTACTTGCATGGGCCCCAGGCTCCCATGCCCCTCTGCCTCCCAGCCTGGAGCCCCCGAAGCCCCACTCTGCCTGGTCCCAACCGCACCAGTGTCAAAGGTTGGAAGGTGTTCTCAAGTGGATGAAGGGAGCCAGCCACACTTCCGGCCCTGAGCCCCCTCGCCCATCCCGCGGGCCTTCACGGGAGACGCTGGGCCTGTGGGGGTGCGCTCCTCACGTTTGTCCCTGAATTACAGGTTGCTGGGGTGTGTTCACCTGTGGCTACGTCCTCAGAGCACTCATGGCATCTAGGGCTCGCCGTTTCCTTTTCTGGGCCAAGGGGCTGCGGCAGGGGGGCTTGCCTTTGGTTTCCGGGGGGTTGTTGTGGGCCCCACGGCAACGTCAGGGAAGATTCCAAGCACTTCCTGTTCCAGGCCTGGTTCAGCCTGGCTGGGGCTGGGGGACATGTGGCCGAGTCAACCGCCGGGGTACCGTGTGGTACCCTCGAGGTGCCACACACTTCCCCCTCAGCCTCTCTCCTTAGGGGAGTGGTGTGGCCCCTGTTTCCTGCAGTGCCAAGTATCCTTACAGCACTGGGGTGACATGGAAGATTCTTGAAAATGGCCACAGTGAGAATCGACCCTCTAACCCTCAGGCCTCATCTGTAATATGAGAAGATTGAACTAGAACAGTGATTTTCAACTTTTTTTTTATCTCAATGCACGCATAAACTAATTACTCAAATTCTGTGGCACACCAAAAAAAAAAATAGAGTACATTTTTTACCCATCTGACAATCTAAGGGAAAAGAGGTCGGTGCCCTTGACTGAATAGTCAGCTGTTGCATGTTTTAAAAATTCTTGCGGCGCCCTCGTTGAAAATTGCTGGACTAGGAGGAGCTCAGCCCGCCCCGCCCCCAGCTTTGGCATCCTGGGTGGTCTATTTCTACCTCTGGTGTCCAGAAATGGTTTGACGAAAATCATTGCATAAAACCGCAGAGTTTTACGTTATTGAAAGTGATGCCTGCTGACTGACTGCGTTGGTAGATGATTTTTCACCTGCTGTCTCCGGGAACTGAGAACTGCATAAAAGTCAGGGACAAGACCGAGCCTTCACTCCGGGGACCTGGGTGGAATTTGCAAGTGGGTCTGCAAAGTGGGTCTGCAAAGCTGGACTGGGGGACAGGAGGGGGCCACACCCATTACACCCGGGGAACTCGGTCCGTGGGCCACCTGGGCGCCCCACCCCAGGGCTCACCGCAATCCCAGCCACAGGAGGCAGCGCGGCTGGATCCAGGCCCTTTGCCTGCATTCTCTTGCGTAAATTATACCGGCAGACGGCTGCTCTGCCTACCTGCAGCTGCTCCCTGGAAGCTGAAACGCTCTCATTGGGAGGCACCGCTGAATGCCCCTCCCTCCTCTCCCTCGGATCTGGGGTCCTACTCTCCAGGCACCCGCGTTCTGCTTTGCAGAGGGGGCAGTTACCGCGGGGTGTCCGCATGGAGCCCCACCAGCAAACCTGGCCCCCAGGAAGTGCTCAAAGCACGTCCCTTGTGGAGAATTGGGTGTGCCTGTCCCTCCCTGCCCTGTGCTCTGCTTTCGCACAAGGATGAGCACCGCACGTGTGTGAATGTGCACAAGGCACACGTGTTCACACTTGTATGTGTGTGTGTTTCTCTGCGGTTCACAGTCACATCTCAGCAGATACTTTTGCACAGATGGAGAGATCCACTCCCTTTCTGTTGCTCCCCCCTCCCCCCCAACTGTTCCCGGCTGCCTGCCCCTGAAATGTCGGGCCCCATGTAGGACTTCAATTAAAGGGTTTGAAATACACTGTCCTGGACCATGACGTCATATGGGGCCCCGGCTCGGTCCCTCAGGTACTTGAGGCACAGCTCAGAGCAGGCCTGGGGCGCTCTCTAGTGGCCACTCTCGGGAAGTGCCCGGAGTGCCAGGCTCCCTGCGGTTCCTAAGCAGGACCCCTGCCTGGCCTTGGCTGGGTCCGTCGTCACTCCCCACAGGCTCTGAGCTCGGGGACCCGGGGCATTCAACCCGCCCCAAAGCCTTCTGAACATACATCCCCCATGGGGCTTTTGGGCGCTGAGCTATTAGCCAGAGTCAAGGCAACAAACACAAATGAAGGGAAATGGCCCAGTCCCTTTCCTGCAAAGCCCTTCCCTGGAGGGGCCCCGTGTGCTGGGCTGGGCAGTAACCCAGGCCCACAGGCCCAGACAGGTCAGAAATCCCGGGAGCAAAGGCCTTCGGTGGCTCAGACACCAACCTGCACAGAGCATGGCTCTCAGCTGGAACCCCCTTGTTCCAGAATCTCCCGTGCCATGCTTTGGGGGGTTTCCAGTGGGATGTCCACCTGCTCGAATGCCCCAGGGATGAGGAGCTCACTGCCTCCCGCACTGCCCAGTCCAGCCCCCCCCACCAGTCACACATATGGAGGGGCAGCGGGGTGCTCTGGAAATGCACCTGATCTCGACTCTGGTTCTGGCACAGGTGGCTCTGTGGCCCTGGAAACACCCCAGCCTCCCTGGTCTTGTGGCTCGGACCCCGCCCTGACCTTTCCTCCCTTGGCATGTGGTAGGCCCCCTTAGAGGAACAAGGCGCCAGAGACTAGCCTCACAGACCCCCATATAAGCCCTGGCACAAACACTCCCTTAAGCATTTAGCCCTAAGAGATGACACTGAGGCCTCAGCTGTGTTTCAGCTCCAAGCCCAGAGATGCAGCAGAACCAGGCAAGTGACAACAGAGCTGACCTCAGGGCCAGTTGCACTGACTGATGACTCCCGCCTGGCGCCAACCTCTTAGCAGAGACCATCACCCTGAAAGGATATACTTGGAACGCTGATGAATGCTTTTTTTCCCTTTACTTTTATGGCTGACACTAATACAGATGTCCCCATTTTCCACCCATCCCCTACCCCCTTCCCTCCGGCAGTCACCACACTGTTGTCCGTATCTATGAGTCATGCGTGTCTGTTCTTTTATTGAGATCCTCCCCTGAGGTGCCAGAAGGAGAAGAGGAAGAGCAAGACATTGAAAACTTATTTGCAAAAATAATGAAGGAAAACTTCCCCAATCTGGCAAAGAAAACAGACTTCCAGAAGTTCGGGAAGCAAAGAGAGTGGGACCCAAGGGAGCACACACCAAGGCGCATCAGAATTACATTACCCAAGATTAAAGTTAAGGAGAGAATCTTAAAAGCAGCCAGAGAAAAGGAAATAGTTAACTACACAGGAGTTTCCATTAGACTATCAGCTGATTTCTCTAAAGAAACCTTACAGGCAAGAAGGGGCTGGAAAGAAGTATTCGAAGTCATGAAAGGCAAGGATCTACATCCAAGATGACTCTGTCCGGCAAAGCTATCATTTAGAATGGAAGGGCAGATAAAGTGCTTCCCAGATAAGGTAAAGTTAAAGGAGTTCACCATCACCAAACCCTTATTATATGAAATGTTAAAAGGACTTATCTAAGAAAAAGATGATAAAAAATATGAACACTAAAATGACAACAAACTCACAACTATTAACTAAATGTAAAAAACAAAAACAGAAACAAACTAAGTAAACAACTAGAATAGGAGCAGAATCACAGAAATGGAGATCACAGGGAGGGTTATCAGCAGCGAGGGGCAAGGGGGAGAATGGAGGAAAAGGTACAGGGAATAAGAAGCATAAATGGTAGGTACAAAATAGACAGAGAGAGGTTAAGAATAGTATAGGAAAGGGAGAAGCCAAAGGACTTACATGTGTGGCTAATGGACATGAACTGAGCGGGGGATGCTGGTGGAGGGCGGTACAGGGCAGAGGGGAATAAAGGGAAGGGAAAAAAAAAAAAGACAACTGGCCCTGGCTGGTGTAGCTCAGTGGATTGAATGCCAGCCTGTGAACCACAGGGTTGCCAGTTTGATTCCCCAGTCAGGGCACGCGCCTAGGATGCAGGCCAGGTGCCCAGTGAGGGGTGTGCGAGAGGAAACCACACATTGATATTTCTCTCCCTCTCTTGCCCTCTCCCTTCCCCGTCTAAAAATAAAATCTTTTGTAAAAATGGGACAATTTTTTTATTTAAAAAAGAAAAGAGAGATCCTCCCCTGAGATCTCTGGATAAAACCCCTCTAGACAAAGGACTCGGCAAGCGCTTTCCCTCCACACCCGCACCTTCCCCCAGGCCCAGGGAGGAGGGTGAAGCAGGGGGTTGGTCCAGAGGAGCACGCAGATGGGGAGCTGGACCCTGGGGAGGCGAGCGGGGCGGCTGCACTAAGCAGGGGTTGCTGGGCAGTGGGATGAGGCAGACCCCTGGCCCAGCTTAGGGTCCTAGTGACATGAGGGTGACGGTGGCACTAGCGACTGGGCTTCTCTGCCTGATGGACAGGCTGGACAGCACAGCTGCGTCTTTCTCTCCTGTCCTGCCTGGGACAGACAAAGGTCACCCACCTTGTAAGAAGAAATCCTCCTTGGCAAGCCCTCCCCACCCCACAGCCGAGGAGGCCTAGGTCTGCCCTGTCAGGGGTGAGGGTGGCCCTACATAAGGGCAGCCCACAGCCATGTGCCTGCGCAGGAGGGAGGGCATTGGAGCCAAGGGCCCCTGGGGTCTCCATCTGCTTCGCAAGCTTATACCCTACACCACACACGATCCCCCCAACAAAGGTCCACTTACATCTGAACAGCCGCTGTCTATGAAGATGTGACCTTATTTAGAAACGGAATCTTTGCAATATAATCAAGGATCTTGAGATTAGATCACCCTGGATTTGGGGTGGGCCCTAAATCCAATGGCTGGTGTCCTTAGGACAGGAAGGAGACACATATGAGACAGCGGAGAGACGGCCGCATGAAGACAGAGGCAGGGACTAGAGAGATGTGGCCACAAGCCACGGGACGCCAAGGACTGCCCACAGGAGCTGGAACAGAGGCGTGCAGCCTCTCCCTCAGAGCCTCCACAGGGAACAAAGTGGCCTAATGACCTGCCCCCGTCCCTTCCTATTCCTTCAGAGGGGAATAGAGGGTTGATCTGGACACACACAGCGGGGGCGACAGCCTGCCACCCTTGAGACAATAAAGGGAAGTAGTTTTGCTTCCTAAGGTCAAAGACACTTTGTGAAAACAAAACCCAAGCTAATTCAATACATTCACTGAATTATTTAAGTAGTAAGTCAATAATTCTCATTGGTTCCTACTTATCAATACAACCAAGGTAACAAAGGAAATGTTATTTAACTCTTATGGACAAAGTAATGAGCCCACGTGGAGAAGAGTGGTAGGCCAGTCTGATGGGCTTTAACAAAGATGAGAAAAGGCTCGACCCTTCCCAGAAAATAAACCATAGCCACACATATTGCCAAGATCCAAAGAAAAAAATTTATTTACAATAGAGAATTTCATTTGAGACATGCATTTTTTTTTAAAACAAATCAGCAAACGCAGATCAAGTTTACACTCCTTAAGGCAAGAGTCCCTGTGCAAGCTATACATGTTCATATTAAATCCAAAAGCCGCTCACCCTGGAACTCATGTACAAAGGGCAAGGCCAAGGTCAGCGATGTGTGTTTTATTAGAGAATCCGACAGTCTCCCTGATACAGGAACTCTGAGGTCAACTTGCTATGAATTTATACTAGGAAAAATGCAAACCAATAGCAAGAAATTCTGATAGTCTCCGTAGTACTGCATACAATCGAATCAATGTTATTTAGAAAGGAAACACAGTAGTGCATACAAAAAGTGAAAAGAGAGCCTGTCCGGGGACCGGAAGGACAGCAGTGCGCCGACGGCCATATTGCACGCAACGGTCAAGTCCAAACGTTTGGTTCAAAGTTAGCTTTTTCCCATTTTGGCAATCAGTTCATCACAAATCTTGGTGAGTTCTTCTATCTCTTTATTCTGCAAGTGGAGACAAAAACAACAACAACAACAAAAGCTTGCTGAAATCGCTTGGTTGGTTGAAGTCAGGCCAATTGGAATGGTCACTGAATTTTTAGGGGCATGGGGTCCTCCAGGTCTCTTGGTCCCCCTGAGAAAGGACCTGAAGACAAATAATCGATCTACATCCCAGCTCTAGCTGTGTGACCTCGGGCAAGTTACTCGACCTCTCTGAGTCTTGGTTTCCCTATTTCTAAAATGCGGATGATACCATCTGTCTCTGAGAATTAGGTGAGGTCAGAAATGTGAAAAGTTCCCTAAGCACAGTGACCCACACGCAGTAAAGGCATAACTAGTATTGGTTTTCTTCCCTTTATTTGCCTCTGAAGGGCGTGGACATAAAGGATGGGCTGGAGCGAGCTCTGGGTGACTTTTTTGTGAAATGCCACCAGGAGGGGTTAGGCAATTCTACATGACTGGGGATCGCTGGCATTATTCAGAAGATGCCAAATGACACAGCGCTGTGACCCAAGCGGTCGTGGAGAGGGGCAGGGGCAGATGCGGGTGGCTTCGGGTGTTCCTCATGCCACGCCTGGTCTGTCCTCTGACGCCCTGTCAGGGGGAACCGACCACATGCTCATCTCCCACGGATGATCCGACAACGCTGTCCACCCTCTAAGACCGGGAATCCAGTGGGACGACACCGCCACCTCCGCAGGTGGGGCTTTGCCCTCGGATGGGCTAGGTGGCGATCTGATGCTGATATGGCTGAAGAGCCTATCTCAAACGGCCCTCTCTAAGGGGACCGGACCTTTTCAGTCTCTTGGGTACGTTTTGCTGCCAGCTTTTTCTCCAGGTCCCCACGGGAGCTAAGTCTTAACCACAGCCTGTCCCCTGAGGCTGTACTGAGGCCCCTCCTCGGAAACTGGGAACCTCCCGAGACATGCTCCAGCTCGGAGCCACCTGCCCCGTGTTTCTGGGTGGGGCTCCTAGAGCCGCTCGTCCCTGTGCTGCTGCCTGGGAAGAATCGGGGTTCCTTGAGGAGGAGACGGTCAGCCCCCAGCCGGCACAGGGTCCGCCTGCAGCACCACCTCGGCCGACCTCCCTCCTGGCACTCACGGCTCTGAGGCACCTGTCGGAAGATGGGGCTCTTCGCGGAAGGCCGCATTAGCCGTGAAGCCTGAAATTGCTATCATAACCACCACTGCCACTGCGGGAGCGGCTCATGGTGACTTTGCGTCTGATTGGGGCACTGGGCAGGCGCCAGTCACCATGCTAATCACACCCTGGGCACTGTGGTCTCACTCAGTTCTCGCCTCAGCCCCTTCACGGGAGCCACTGCCACCCCCACTGTTCGGCAAGGAGACTGAGGCGCAGGGAGGTGGGGCGCTGTGTGGGTCGGACGAGGTGAGCCTGGCATGCACGTTCACACTGGCCTGGCTCCTCTTCGGCTTTGCTATTCTACTCTTTACACGTGACGTCTGGTGACTGGTGGCCGAGAGGCACTGGCAGGCCCACTAGCTCTCGACTCCCGGAGCTTCTCCCTGTGGCCTCTGGGCGCCATCAGCCCGATGCCGAGCGAATTGCCCCATCACGGAGCGCGGCTCGCCAGGCAAAAACCCTCCCGCAGTCCCCACTGGGCGAAAAACTTCCCGGGGGAATGACGGGGCGGCTTCTTAAAAAACAAACAAACAAAAACAACCAAAACACCGAAAATGAACAACAGAGTCTCTCCTCTGTCTCACGGTCCTTTAGGGAAGAACTCATGAGATTCACTCATTCTTCCTGAGTTTTCATTCAAGACAAAATTACGTTTCCAGATCTGTCTGTAGCTTTCCTGTTATCCAGTCCTGGGCAACATAATTTCCTCCCTGTTTTAGTTTGCCAGGAAACTTAGTGTCACTTTCATTTTGCAACTGTAAAAGTCTGAACATTCCCGGTGCCTTGACAACGGCCATCCTGGGTCCCGTTTTCCCTCTATTTATCTAAAGTGCACCAACGTATTGCAATATGAACGCCATCAAATCTGGAGGGAAGCCAGAGGGAATGATCTCAACTGTTTTTGCTATTATTTCTCAGCTAGAAACATTCGCTACACAACCGCCTTAGCACCCAAATGACTGGGGAATGTGGTCTTTAATTTAAAAAAATATTCCACTTCTCAAAAGTCGCCGAATATGCCAGAAGTGTATTATCAACAGTCCAAGAATAAAAACAGACACCCACTCAGCACTAAGGCTGCAGAGATTTTCAATAAGTACCGAGCGAGCGAGGGCTGCCATTGGATAGTTCTGACCATACTGCTTGTCTCCATGGTTACCGCTAAGAACAATGATCAGAGCCTCGAAAATAGAGGTCGTTGAGCATAGTCCAGGCTTTCTTTTTCTTTCTTTATTTTTTTGTAAAAATATAATTCTGTAATATTAAACTTCCCAGTGGCCATCTGTCTTTTTCACCCCAGGAGGAAAAGGTGAAGAACGAAAGTGACGCAGTACCACGAGTTTCTAGTCGTTTGAGCTCTGGACGCCCAGGAATGTACATGGGACATGGAGTTAACTGGAGGCCGAGATGCTGTCAGACTTGGACCTCAGGGAACTTCATTTAGCTACTAGAGCCATATAATTCTCAGGACTAGAGGGAATTTTCTAGATCTTCGGGTTTAATGTTACAAACCTAGAAACTGAGGTGAAGCACGAGGCTTGCCCAGGGCTCTCACGGATGGCAGGGTGGGACGAGGACCTGAGCCTCCAGGTCCCGGGGTTCTTTCCTGACATCATGCAGCTGAAGTGACAGGCAGCACCCGCCACCGCAGAGATTAGCGTTGCTTGGCCCAGATCCCCCTGGAGCTCTCGGTCAGCACCACTGGAACCTTGCTGGCTGTGGGCCAGGAAGTGGGGCCAATCGGAGGGCAGCTTGGTGCTTCTGGATTAGCAGAGGCCATTTGGGTGACCTGTGGAACTCCTGATGCCACCTGCCTACAAAGGACTCCTTGCCGCTGTCCATCCAGGTCCCAGTGCATGAGAAGTGCTGCTGGCTCAGGCCACTGGGCTCCCTAGGTACCATCCTGGGGAACCCTAAGGCTCAGTAAACCACCCAGGATCAGGCCGTGTATCTGAAAACACACCTAGGGAGGGGGCCTGCCTGGCCCCACTCACCCCCACTCAGGCTGATGGCACTCTTGGGCAAAAGGGGCTTCTCACTGGGATACCCAGGGAGAGTGCTGACTGAGCATTAGATTGGAAACCAGGAAACCTGGGGACAAGCTGGGGGACCTCAGGAGGACCCCTCCCCACCGTTCCAGGTGACTAAGAGGACACGGCCATTTTCTGCATCTGCCCACCGTCCTGGTGGGTACCATCCATTCACCAGTAAGCACACCGGCTGCGCTGGTTAGGGTACCATGCCTGATACAATGAGGCTGCTTCAATGTCTGACAAATAAATGAACATTAAAAAGGAATGAAAACCAGTAATAAACACCCAAGGTGGGAAGGAGGCCGGTCTGAGGGTGGGCACGAAGCCGGCCCTTCCAGGGTGACAGCAGGGCTCTGCTCATGGAGCTGGAACGCGCCCCGGGGGAGCCACAGTGCGGGCCCCGCCTCGGTCCTCCAGAGGGCCTGGCCAGCCCTGCCCACCTGGGGGCCAGCGCCCCGGTCCGTACCTTCTGCTCCAGTGTCCTCTCCAGGGCATCCACCCGCAGCTGCTCCTTCCGCAGGCTGGCCTGGTAGGCGGCTTGCTCCTGCTGGGCCTTGCCCCGGACCTGGGCGATCTCGGCGTTGGCCCTGCGGGAGCGAGGGCGCGGGGGACTCAGAAATCATCTCCCTTCTGTGCAGACGTCCCCTGCCTTCCTCCTCCCAGCTCTGGGCAGGGGGAGCCACCCGGTTCCAGCTCCCACCAACAGAGGCCCAGCACGGGTGCCCCCGAGAGCCCCATCCCAAACCCCATTCTCATGACGCCAAGGTGCTTTGAGAGGGTGCCCTAGAAATTATAGCATGCAGCCTCTACTTCTCAAAATGCATCCTAACTGAGCGCAGTCTTATCAGGAAGCATAGTGAATTGTACTGAAAAAACGCGCACGGTCCCCGGCCCCAAGTCAGGGGTACCGTCGGGGCTGCCAGCCAGCCTGGGGGCAGCGCCGGCTGTTACCTGTCCAGCTTCTCCTCCGCGTGCACCTTCAGGGCCTGGTACCTCTGCTCCTCCTTCTTTACTCGGGACAGGTACTCCTGCGCGCACTTCTTCAGCACCTCTTCATTCTGACACGACAGAGGACAGGGGTCGGGCCCACAGAGGAAGTGTTGAGGGCTGCTGGGAACCCCAAGAACTCTCTGATGAGGATGTAACCTCAGACAGCCAAGTCTGACTCCCCAGCCTGTAAGGATGGCCTTCCAGAAGCCCGGCAATGCCCCCGACCCCCGTGAGCCCCGGGCACAACGCACCTTGCGGAAGCCCTCCAGGACCTCTTTCATCTTCTCGTATCTCCTGAAGAGATCGGCCAGAGACTTCTCCACGGAGTTCAGGTCAGCCAGGGCTTGCTCCTTCTCCAGGACCAGCTGCTGGACCGTCTGGTGGGAGACCGACTTCTCCCTCTGCTCGTCCTCTGGCGGGAGAGACAGGCACAAAACCATGGAGCCCATAGAATCCGAGCCCGGTCTCGGGCCAGCCAGGCCTACGCCTGGCCTGTGGGCATCTCAGACTCAGGAGAGGTCCCATCCGCCGAGCCAACCCAGGCTCTGCATCTCAAGGAACGAACCCCATGGCCTGTATATCCCAGACCTGGACCTGTGCAGTGGCAGGTGGGGTGGACGTTAGCCATCGCTCTTAAACCTGACCAATGCAGCCCCATAAAAATCTACATTGGCGGCCCCAGTGGTTCTACATGGTTGTTGACAACAAACTAATGGACCCACAAGTGAAAAAGAAAACACCACTACTGAGCTTTTTGTTGGGCAAGGGGCAGGGTCCTGTTATCTGCCCTGTGAGGGGCTGGCCTTCCTAAGTGCTGTCAAGGTCAAGAGATGGATACTTAGAAAAGAAAAAGGTTTCTTTATCCTTAAAACATCCCATGGAGCTGTCAAAATGAGTTTCTCAGTTATGTACAGAAGAATTGAGCTCTGGCCCAGTTCAGAGGTGCTGATCCTTCTGAATGGGACTGCCTGGTCCCCAACCCCACGTCTCTGGGCCATCACGAACTAATATTCTGCATGAACGTCTTAAAAACTGCCCCATCCTCGCGGGAAAGGCTTTCTCTGACCACAGCACACAACACAGCCACCGACCCACATGGTGCGTGCGGTCTTTTGCCTGTTGACCCAGGACTGGTCGGGGCGGACCAGGAACCATTTGTTGTGGTGACAGCCCCCACTCAAGACCTGCCCCCTGAACCCAGGTCACCGGGGAGGGGTCTGCCTGCTGCCGGGGATGGCCTCCAAGGGTGGCTGCCGTCAGAGAGATGGCATCTGGCAGTGGCCACGACACCGCAGCCAGCACATGCTATGCTTCCCCCCATGTTGGGCACAATGCTGTCCCTTCTTTAATGCTCCCACACCAGCACCCAGCACCAGACGGAGCTTCCGGAAATCCAAACTGGGTCCCCTCCCTGCTGCTGAGTCCCCTGGGGCCTCCCCTCTGCCCCTGACCTGGGAATCTAGCCCCCCTCCTTCCCCAGACACTGTGCCCTTGGCCCCTGCGCTCCCCACTCCAGGTGGCATGGCCGCCACGCCCCCAGCGCACAGGGCTGCTGTGTCCCCTGCCAGGAACACAGGCCACCGAGCTGCCAGAGACCCGGCCTCACTCAGGTCTCTGACCCCAGGTCATCTCCCCAAAGGCCCCTTCTCTGGAAACCTGTGGGAAACGTCTCCCCTCCTCTCTCTTGTCCTGTAGTCTCTTCGGAGCAGTGGCCACTCCTCATCCTATCACCCTCTCCCCCAGAACGCACACCCCACAAGGGCAGAGTCCTGAGTTGGTTCTGTCCACTGCCCTGTCCCAGTGCCTAGGGCAGTGCCCGACTCCTGGGACAACCCAACGCACATCCGTGCAGTGAATAAAGGAGTGAAGCCTCGTACAGCCCCGGGGCAGCTTCTACTCTCCATGCACAGCAGGCAAACGGGCTTCCAGAGGTTAAGTCACTTGGCCACTGAGCCGCACCCCACCCCACAGCCACGTACACAGGCCTCTGAATAACAGACCGAGAAGGAAGCAGCTCCCTCAAAAGTGGGGGGATGCTGCTGTGGGTTCTCTTCCTTTCCCTGAGATTCCCAGCAGACCCCGCGGGTAGGCACATCCATGTGTGTGGCGTGGAGAGAAGTGTGTGGAACAGCGGCCGCATCCTGGTGTCAGCTCTAGCTCTGCCACAAACGTGCTCAAAAGTCCTGCCTCTCGGGATCCTAGGGTCTCATTTCCCAAATAAGGGGTCCTTCCACATGAGCAGCAATCCACATTGATGGGGCTTTGTTCAAACACTGGCTGGTGTACCCCTTCCCCTAACCTCATGGCTTCAGGTATGTCTGGGGTGAGGCCGAGAACTTGCACCCGTGCACGTTCCCAGGTGCAGGGAGCATGCTGGGAGAACGACAGGCCCGTTAGACGCTGATGACCCCGTCCAGCCCTGCCCCTGAGCCCCCACCACCGGGGCAGGGGCAAAGAGCCCAGCGCCAGAGTCTGAGGGCCCGGGCGCGAGTCCTGGCTCCGGTGCCTCCCAGCTGTGTGAGCTGGGGCAGGGCTTTGAACCTGTCTCAGCCTCCTTCCCGGAAATAGGGTTCGTAGTGCTGATCTCCTGGCACTTGGGGGGAAAATTAAACAAGAGAATGTATACAAAGCCTCCAACACACGGTAAGAAGCCGGTTCATAGGTCCATCATCAACAGCATCGCTGGCAACGGGGAACGGGCGTGATGTCGGGTCACAGTGACCCACCAACGCGGAGCTTCGCACACAGCAAGGACAGAACCGCCAGCAGTCGGCCTGCTGCGTGGAGCCGCCTAACAGAAAGGGCGTTTCACTGTTCCGCCAGGACCAAATGCTTTTCGTTCTTTGAACGTGAGCCGCTCCCTCAGTTCTCAGCGCGCTGTACAATGCGTGCTCCGGGCTGGAGTGAGGACATGTATACATTTCACTTGGCTTGCGAAGGAGCCATTTGTCAAACAGGGTCCCTCTGATTTCCTGGATTGGAGACGCAGTCTGCCTCGGGTTTCCTTTCCTCCCCAACCACCCTTGTAAAAATAGAATTTCCAGGCTCCAGGGAGACCAAGGAGGCGAGAAGGCTTCACGAATCTTTTTGTCAATTACAGGAAATCAGGAAATCAGCCCCAAACCCAAGGGGCTCCAGACTCAACAACAAAACGATGTCCCTGGAGATTTCTCTAGCTTTTTTGGGAAAAACGTTATTAAACCACACTGGGGGACACAGCCAATGCACCAAAGCGAAAGTAACGAAAGCAGAAAAAGCAAACAAACAAACAAGGGTTGCAAAAGGGGAGGTGTCAAATTAAGTGAAAAGCATTTACTTACCAGGCTTGCCTGTTTGTTTTGCAAGCAAAGGGCAAGAAGCAACAGAAAAGGGAAGCAAAACAGATAATCAGGGCAGTTGTTAGGAAAGCAGGAAAAAACCGATTGCAACCACCTGCAACGCAGAAAGCACGGGAGTCTCTTTCTGTTCCGAATTCCACATGTTCAGTATTTGAACTGAACGCGTTCTCTTTAGTAACATGGGATGAGAAGGGACAATGATGGAAGGACAGACATCCTGCTGGTGTGGCATGTCTGTGACGGTTAAACCAAAGCCACGGAGCCAGGAGGGGTTAGTGCAGGTGGGTGGAAACTTGCTTTAACTTCAGAACGCTATTACATTCACCCTGGTCCCGAATGGCCAAGCTCTCTGGGTCCGAGTTGCCCTTCCACAAGGAATGTTGGAAGGGTAGGTGAACGCAAACGAGAAGAAACATGGAATCCAGGTGAGACATATGGGTGTCTTCCCCATGTGGAGGGACTCACGGCCCGCCCGCAGCCACCGTGAGTCCCAGCTGTGCCTTAGCCCACATCCTCAGTCTTCTGCAAGGACCCAAGGACCTCAAAATCTATGGTGACCCTGATCAATGACCCGCAATAGTGACTGATAGATGGCAACCAAAGACATGCCACCTTTCTGAAGAGACCACCTCTGGAAAAGTGAATGATGAAGGGGACAGTAAAGGGATCAGGGAGGACAGAGAATGAGGAATGGATACACGGTGAGACTCCACTCAGAGGGACCATGCTGTATCCAGCTAGGGACCCTAAAGGGGTCTCACCGTGCCAACTGTGAAACCCCGTCCCCCTCCTCCATGAAAATGTGCAAAAGGGGTGAGTTCACAGCTCTTGAAGGCAGGAACCCTTGGCCAAACATACCAGCTCTCCTGGGCAGAGGGTGGGAGAGAGACGTACCGGGAAGGACCGGGATGGGCTGGGAGTGGCCATAACCCCTGGGGTCAGGGTTCTAGACACTCCTCAGATCATGTAGAATTCAAATCGCTGTTCCAACTACTCTCACCTGCCAATATGCTTCTAGAAAAGCATCAGCGTTGAATCATCCTTCTGTGGCCTCAAGGGCAGGCCACCTGCACCCCTCCAGAGAGCCTGACTCTTCGGGCTTTCCAGAGGCAACGTCTTACATCAAAACTGCCAGTGAAGCACTAAAAGGTGGCTCGGGGGGCCTCTCACGGCAGCAAAGTCTCCAGGCCTCTTACCCCCATTTCGATATTGGCCTAACCGTCATCGCCAAGAGCAAAAATAGAAACATATGACTCGGAGACACAGGCAGACGCTTCCAGATGAGCCACTGTAGATCTGAGTGGCGGCTTCGCATCCCCAGCTCCGGCAAGGCTGCGTGCCGTTTGCCAAACGCCGTGTATTGGAAGACGTAAATCCTTCATCCTGGCCACTTTCACCAGCAGTTTCCATGCCAAGAGTTTTGTTTTTTTTTATCTCATCCATACGTATTCATAAATTCTTCTACCAATTTAATAAAGAGGTTTCATTTGATAGAAAGCAGACACCAGGTGGCTGATCCCTAGAAACACCCAAACGGGTTTCCTCCGAGCTCTGGGAGAAATAGCCTTTATTACAATAAATTAAAATTAAAGCTCCTTTGAATGGAAAGCACTCAACTGGCAGCCTCCTCATCACGCCCAAGTCTAACCTTGGGAGGAGCTGGAGAGGTGGCATAGTACACACCCTGACGTTTGAGAGAAAGGGTCTCTGCTGGCAGAGTCAAACTTGGACTAAAGAGGCTAAAGTTTGCGGAGAGCTGGATTTTTACTCCGTGTGTCCGCAGGAGAAAAAGATCTTTAAAAAGCGGGTAGCATGGAGCTACACAAATGAATAAACAGACAGGTAAACAAAATCTCCCCCTCTAGAGTCATAACATCATTTTTGAAAAGGGATCATTAGTGTAAAAACTTGGGCTTAGAACTTCTGTAAGATCTTTTGTCATTCAGTTAAAAAAAAAAAAAAGACCTAGCTTTGTATAATTCATAACGAGGCGTTCTTTCCTCGCAGGCCAAAGTTCTCCGTCAGTACCAGCTGCCACGATGCTGGGTTAGGGTGGATCCTGACCCGTGTCTGAGCTCAGCGAGAAAGCGTCGGTTGTGGTCAGGTAACAGGGTCTGCCATGTCACAAGGGAAGCAGGGGGTGGGCGGCTGGATGGCCATAGCTCTACTATCCTTGCCCTAGACCGTGTGTGGAGGCTGAGTGGGGTGTTTTGTCACTTGAGTCTAAACTACTTCAGGGTTTAGGTGTTTGATTCCTAGTTTCTCCAAGGAGCAAAACAGGCCCCAAATGTCCCAGGAACCAACCCAAAACTCTTTCCCCAGGAGGTGGGCAGTCAGTGGTTTCCCAGACACCCCAGCAGGTGTTTCCTGGCGGTCCCCAGGCCTTCTGCCCCGGGGCAAGGACCTCAGGGCCTCGCAGGCGTCCAAGCGGAGCCCGGTTTGAGTCTCTACCTTCAAAGCCCTCCCCTGCTTAGTTTGGAAACCCCAGGGCAGGCCTGAGCCACCCCCAGGCAGGACACCCACCTATCATCTGGGCGATGGTCTTCTCGTACTCGGCCACTATTTTCCTGTAAGAGAAGTGAAAGCGTGTTGGAACCATGACGACAGAACAGTGTTGAATTTCCCACAGGGCCCACGGGCCGCACATCAACAGCCTGACCAATGTAGGAGAGGACAAGTCTTGTTTGTCCTGGTTAGCTCACACTCCCAGGGCCACTTCCAACCTCAGCCTTCTCCTTGCACACCCAGATAGGTGCACTTTCCTAGTGTACGGCTCTGGACACACCACTCCCTGGGCAAAACCTTCAATGTCTCCCCACTACCCACTAAGAAAAAAATAAAGTCAAACCTTTAGCCTGACCATCAAAGCCTTCCGCAGCCTGGGCCCACTCTTCCTCATCAGTCTTACCTCCTTCCACAGCATGTCACAAACACAGTGGTTCGACAAGCACACATGATTTGTTTGTTCTGGGCTTTCTCACCTCCATGCCTTTGCCTGTGTTGCCTCTCTACTTGCACCTCTCTCAGTCTATTCATTTCTCAAGGCTCAATGCGATTGCTTTCTCTTCCAGGAAGCCTTCCCTGATTTCTCCTTTGAACCCCATAACATTTTATCTGAATCCTTTTCCAGCATCTCCTAATATACATAGTGGAAGCATCATAGCATGTGTGTGGGAGCTCCTCAAGGCCCATGGCCCCTTCCTACTCACCTGTGTTTGGTAGGGAGGAGCAGGGGGAAGAAAGAGTAGCACTTCTTGGAGAGTTGCGACAAACAGAAGCTACGGAATAGCACTAAGATCCCTTGCTTGTAAGACCGCCTCACTGCCGCCCACAGGTGGAAGGACCCAGAAGTGAAGAAGCCCACCTCCTGAATCAACCTCCTGGAGGGAGCCTCTTGAAAAAGACTTGGGGGGGGGGTGTTTCACCTACATTATCCAATAATTATTCTCCACAGGAAAACCAGGAGCTACTAACAGTTCACAGACCCAGTGCCCTGATTACAGCTGACCCTCCCCCCACCCGGCTGTGTGACTCAGACACGTCAGTCACAGACCTGGGGGCGCAGCTGAGTCCCCAGCACAGCGAGCATGAGCCTAGGTCCTGAATTTCAGGGTGGAGGGGAAATCAAATGAGGTTACGAGGGATGAGAAAAGCGGAGGGCATTCTGAAAAGGCCTTGTAGCTGCTGGGGCGGGGGTCCCTGGCTTTTTGACCGAGGCCCCCTGGGTCAGCACCTCGTCCCAGGGCAGACCCCACAGCAAGAAAGGTAACGATGTAGGGAGCCCACTTGGGTTCTTTCTAATCCTACTCAGAAGCCTTTTGTAAGTTTTCTGTGATGAAACAACATTTCCTTGCATCTCAGGATGAAAAAACCGTAATGGATCTTTGTGGCTGTCCTGTCAGAACCATCGCCCCTGAGGACAGAGGCTGGCCCACGGCAGTTGAGGGACATGTCCTCCCCGGGGACCTGAAGCTGCTCGGCTGTGCTGTGTTTTCTTTCTTTCTTTTTTTAAAAGATTTTATTTATTTTTAGAGAGGGGAAGAGAGAGAGAGAAACATCAATGTGTGGTTGCCTCTCGCATACCCCCTACTGGGGACCTGGTCCACAATCCAGGCATGTGTCCTGACTGGGAATGGAACCAGTGACGCTTTGGTTCGCAGGCTGGCACTTTAATCCACTGAGCCACGCCATTCACGGCACGTGCTGTATTTTCATCTCATCCTCACAATGACTCCACGAGGCCATGCCCTCACTGTCCCCAGAATTGCCGACAGGGACCCTGGAGCACAGCGTCCTTCAGGAGCCTCTCTAGGAGCCCAGGACTACAAAGCGGCAGAGCTAGGATTCAAACCCAGGCACTGCACGCTGTAGCCTTTGCCTCGAAGCACTGGGATTTACCCCCCTTTTACAAATGACGAAAGTCAGGCAGGGTCAAGAAACGGGTCCGGAAGCAGGAAGGAAGCAGAGCCTGATTTTCACCTGGTCTGGCTCCAGAGGGTGACATGGCTGACACCAGGTCCATCAAACACCAGCGTGGGTGCACCAGCTGGGGACGCATGAAATCCTATCACACCAGGGGGTGAGCGGCGCCCCGTGGGGCCCCTGCAGGTACAACCTCTCCCTGGGAGACAGAAAGGGTCAGGGCACTTCCAGCCTTTCCTGTATTCTCTGCTTCACTTCAGGGCAGGCAGAAATCTAAAGCTATCTGTTCCCTCCCCCAGCCCCCCACCCCCCAAAAAAAAGAAAAAAAAAAAAAAAGAGAGAAGAGATTTAAAAATAATGCACCGACAGGGCCTCAGTCTGAATGTGACTCAGCACACTAACATTAACCTCTGGGAGTGGTCCCGAAAGCATTCAGCACAAAGAAGGGACTTGCAGAATTTTTAGGAAGATGCTGCTGGACCTAGGAAACGGGATATGCTTAAGCAGTTTACTTGCTGCTTAATATGCAACTGATTTTGATAATAAATTCGCATCTGCCATCACAGTGAGGGGCCCTATGAATGTACTAATTCCTCAAGTAATTACTAAAAGTTCATCCATTCCCTTATTCCCAACTTTGGGGAAAAAAGGAAATCTACTATGGATTTTAACGGATGTGCCTTGTTAAAAGTACTATCCCCTAGCCCGTATCTTTTCTTGCAACTGGAAAACCCAAGAGTCGATTTGGCCTGAGCAGAAGAAAGCCGGCCAAAACGCGTGCTTCCTAAGCCGGGACACCCCAGGGTAAGTTCTAGCCCCAAAGACGGTTTCTTACTTTCTAAGAAGGTGAGAACTGGAGGAGGGAAACAAAGCGGTCAGGGGGCAGCTGAAGTGAGAACAAGGGAGATGGCCCACTGAGTATAGCCGAGAGGGTTTGGGTTTTGGAGTCAGAAAAGTGAATTCAAATTCACATTCTTCTAACTAGAAGCTCCAGGGCCGTGGGCAAGTCCCCTCATCTCTCTGAGCCTCCTGTGGTCAAACAGAGCTGACAGTCCCTCTTTGTGTGTGGGGGTGTGTGTGTGTGTGGGGGGGGTGTGCGTGTGTGGCGGGGAGCCCGGGGGAGAAGAAGAAACAGAGACCCTGGGTCTCCGGCCATGCGGGGCATGTGGCAGGCACTATCAACACGGTATTAACATGTATATTAACACGGTAGCTATCACACATCTACAGCAAATGCAGCAACTGAAAAATAAATCATTCAAGTGAAATTCGGGAGACAAACTAAATGTTTATCCACTGAGACTAGTGAAATTAATTATGTTATAACCACGTGACAACTATTAAGCAAGAGTTAAACAATGAGGTGGAGATATAGCAAATCTGTCTAAGATATGCTAAGTTAAAAGGAGTGTGGAATAATGGGTATTTCCACTCTCCCCTTCTGAAGAAGAAAGTCTCTCTTGGTAACTCGCACATTTGCTACCAGAAATGGAAAAATCTGGGAAGAATTCACCAGAAATCGTGCACGGCAGATACCTGAAGGGTGTGAAGCTGGAGGCCGAGGAGGGAAGGAGATCTGGTTTTTTCACTGTATGTGTATTTACTGCAGTATTTAACTCATGCACATGGTATCTGAACTGCAGTAAAACAGTAAAAACCCTTTTGTGAAAATACGAGCCCTGGTAAAAAGGATCACTTGTAAAGAAGTCACTGTTCTTGGGCCACACCAGCTCCACATGTTACCAAACCACAGGCACCGGGGGCCCAGATATCACACTGACCTCATCTCCATCACTTCCCGCCGGCTTTCTTCATATTTCTCTTTCCACTCGGACACCTCTCTCTCCTTGGTTAGGATCTAGCCCCAGAGAGAAGAAGAGAAAGATTATGCAGAAAATCTGAATTCAGACCTAAGCCATTCACAGACCAAGACAAGGAGAGAGTAAATAAATGTGGAACTAATATTTCCTACATCAAATAATAATTGTATTCAGAGACTTTCAGAGCATGAGACAGAAATTAGCAGATACCAGACCTTCACATGCCCACTGGGGAGCACCTAAAAGGTGTGTGCTTTTTGTTATCAATCAAGCAAGACCACAAAAGCTTGTTAAACAACTACGTCACGATCAAAACTGCCCCAACTGGTGTGGCTCAGTGGACTGAGTGCCGGCTTGCGAACCAAAGGGTCGCCAGTTTGATTTTGGGTCTAGGGCACATGCCTGGGTTGCGGGCCAGGTCCCTAGTAGGGGGCACACGAGAGGCAGCCACACATTGATGTTTCTCTCCCTCTCTTTCTCCCTCCCTTCTCCTCTCTCTAAAAATAAATAAATAAAAATAGAGAGTGCATGACTATATATAGGGAAAAAAAAAGGATCAAGGCCCACAGTTTGCCACCTGTCTGTGCCGGCAGTGGTCACAGGAGAAAGTCTGCATCCAAAGATGGACGTGGGTATGTATATTTATTTACACATGGCAGACACAGGAGTTTTTCTCAGGGCGACCAGAGCTGGCCTTGCCCGAGCCTCGCGGACACCACGATACCTCTGCTCGGGCAACCTGCAGGGCGGAGTCCAGGTCGGGCTGCTGGAACAGAAGGCCGGCAGGCGTCTCCAGCTCTGCGGCCCCGATGCGGGAGTACAAGGCTGTCTTGGAGATGGAGACATCTGTCAGGTGAGCGGCTTCTCTCTGCGGAATGGTTGGTAAAAAAAAAAAAAAAAGTTAACATCAATCATAGGACAAAGAGGACTGCATTCATGCTCTCATGAATGGGTCAGTTGTATGGTTTTGAAACAGAGAACATCCAAAGTATGAGAAAATGCTAAGACTAATGAATGGAGGAATGGCGGACACAGTCTATGGAAATCGATCACTTTGCACCTGTGCAGGCAGACAAAGGGGCTGATGGCGGTGGCCTCCCCAGTGCCCAGCCCTTGGAGTCGAGCATGTCTGGGCCTGCTTATCACTGCCATTTATCAGCCGCCGAGGCATCTGGGCACAGTGTGTAAGAGCTGAGGTCATATTCTCCTGCCGGCTCCACTTGCCAAATAAAAATCTGCCGTGAACAACACTGAGTCCTAGTCTAGGCTCCCCTAGTCTTGGATGTCGGCAGAGTTGCTCATTTCTGTAAGACTGTCCACAAGCCAATCAGGGTGGGGGGGGGTGGGCATTTGGTGAACTCCGTTTGAAAGGATAAGATGCACACAGAGCGTCAGGCCTACCATAGCTGTCAACCCATATCCCCTTCCACAAGCTAGTTCCCGGGAGCCCAAAGGGAAGAGTGAGGCTGGAGTTACGTGGCTTTCAGCCTGCTGTGTCCGTGGGGAAACTGAAAACGGGATCAAGGACCATGCCCATGTTTGCTAATGAAACTGCTGTCCCCCGGAGTGACTGTCCCACGGCAGAGGGCAGGTCTGTGGTTCCTCTCCCTCGTTTCGCGCAAAATGCTCAGCCATTGCCAACACAAGGGAGACGCGGTGTTAGGAGCATCGCCGCCCAGCACGGCCAGGGTGTCAGTCTAGCTCTCCTGCACCAGGAGCCCCCAACCAATCGTCCTCGCAGTCCTATTCATTAGCCTCCAGGCTGTCGTAGCTGCCAAGGCCAACCTCCACCCTGGCGACCAGAGTCCAATCCCACGCTAAGCGACAGTGGTCCGGCAGGCACGGGGCACTGCTCCTTGCCTGGGCAAGTTATGAGAATAAAATGAGCAGTGTGAGCGGTGCGCTACAGTGTGGGAGAAAGATTCTGGGAAGGAACAGTCAGGACACATCTCGTAAATGGCAGCAGACAAGATCAAAGAACCAGCAGTGACTGCGAAGGGGGCGCACCGGACGGTGCCCGAGCAGGATTTCTGTCTTCGGGCACAAGAACGGGCATGCTCACCCTACCACCGTTTCAGGGAAAATGAGCTTAAGGCAGCCTAGAAAAACTCAGGTGGAAGTTTAATGGATAGGACTGGAGATTCCCCAGTTAGGACCAGTTAGTTGTACACATGCATGGTAGACCAAACGGTTCAGCTTGGCCTAGAAGCCAGTGTCTCTGTTCTTGGGTTTCACTGCCCCTGCCTGGCCTTGGGCACTTGGGACCCAAATGACAACGGCTGGTCGAAGAGGGGAGCACAAAGCCCTTGTCCAACCAGACCCTACAGACACGCTCACGTCTCAAACGGGACGCCACCAGGTTTTTGGCCTTGGGTCCTTAAGGAGCCGCTGTGACAGGACGTTGGACGAGAACACAGGTCAACAACCTTCAGGGGCAGGCAGGGTGACCTCTCAGAAAAAAGCCACCAGCTAGGGGCAGAGCTGCTCTGGCCATGCACGGGTTAATCTCTGCCGTTCGAAGAGTTTTCGAAGTTCTACCTGAGAGAAACTTCTCAGGAAGTGGCAAACTACACCCACACATCAAGACTGGGCATCTGTATTTGGGGATGAAGTCCATAAACACAAAATTTTGAACAGGATTAAAAATGGTTCCTATCACTTTTTAAGTAAAATAATGTGTTCTTTGAATAAAAAAAACCGGAAGAGTAAAACTTCAAAATGGAAAGAACACGAGATACCCTCTACTTCATCCCGGTCCTTCCAAAGATGAAAAACATTGGCGGATCGGGGAGCTTTGGCCAAGGTTTCCCAGGCTGAGACTCAGTTCTGCCCCAGAATCAACCAGCTCCCTGCAGTGTGTGAGAAAATGAGTTAAAACTAACTTCATCCTACTGGGCAGAAACTAAATATGACCAACACAGGGATTAATGATCTTGAAGCTGCCTTTGTAAAGCAAGGGAGGGAATGAAAAATGAATAAAAGAATGAGCTTTCTAAGTAAACACAAAAGGTTACCACCCTCTACGGTGACTCAGTATCACTGTTCCTCTTGGCCGTCTGGTGTTTTCAATAAAGGAACAGATGACTCCAGAATCCCATTCGAATTACTACCAAGTGTCCGCACGTTAGTGAAATTTAAGGTATGCACCCGGCTTTTCTCTCACAGCCAAGACTTGTTTTTAGCTGAAATTAATACGTTTGTCTCCCACTGATATTTTAAGATCAGATTTACATTACGCTTTGTTTCTCTTACATAATCCTCCACTTGCTACTTCAGAGGAGCCAAAAAGCTATTAGAATCGCAAATTAAAATGTGACGTGGCTGTGACTCAGAGGGCAGGAGCCCGGGGCACCAGCTTCCAACCCCTCGACCCACGCCCTCAAATCGTGGTCCCCGGGGGCACAGTCACCCTGGCCAGATCTGCAGACCTCATGCCCGGGGTCCTTCTAGCCTTGCAGCCAGGGGCTGGGGGCCTGGTCTCTCACCTGGACTCAGTCCTCCTGTGGCCAATCCCCCGGTGCCAAGCCTCAGGGAAACGCTGGCACCTCTGGGACCAAGGCAGGCTCTGCCCCCAGGAGCTGGGCTGGCAGAGCAGCGGGGGAGGAGTGTCCTGGGGTGGTAACCAGGAGTAGAGGTCAAGCAGGGAGACCATGGTGAGCTGGGCCACGGTCGTGGGGCATGGACACAGGTTGGGTGGTATCCAGGCCACACGTCACCAGCTGGGCAGGAGCGGCCTGCCCCAGTGCTGCCCCATCCAGCTTTGACATACACGAGGAGGGCCCTCCCATGGGAGGCACCGCCAGGCACTACCAGACACTCCCGAGTTAATGCATGACCTCGTCCTCAACACAGGTGGCAGGCGATGACCACACCGTCTCCACACTGGCAAGAAGTGGGAGCCCACGTGCCAACCCTGTCACTGGTCTGCAGACTGTTCTTGTGGCTCTCAGGCATCGTGCTGGTCAGTGTTGGGGACGGTGGGTAGCTTCTGGACATGAGGTGAGATGTCCAGCCACTCACCAGTAGGACAGGTGACCCCGACCTGACTCCTCCGACGACATAAAGTCCAGGCGTCAGCCTGTAACAGGCTGGGCCTTCCGTGGGGGGGGGGGGGTTCCCCACACTGAGGGTTACTGACTTCTCCCTCGCAAGACTGTCGTGTCCAGGGCTTCCTCCAGTGCCGCAGCTGGCCACTGGTGAATCCCTGGTTCCCAGATGACCCAGACACACCCTTCGCTCTCCATGCTGTGTCCCCTCATCCAAAGGGGGCCAATGGCTTTAGGGGCCACAGCCAATATCTGTTATACACACAAGTTAAATTAACCACCCCCACGCTGCACCCTGTGTGCCCCGCACCCCTTGGAAAGCCAGACCGATGGGACTGTTAGGTTCTATCTCCCCTGGTTCGGTGTTAGATTCAGGGTTGCTGCACCGCACAGCCAGGACCCTGGTCGGATTTACTCCCAGGGAGACTATACCGAATTCAGTTCGGCCAGAAGAGTGTGGATCGAAGGCATTAAGGAGCTACAGCTGGACACCCCGGACCCTAAGGGGAAACCCCACTGTGGCCCCTCAAAGGCTGGCTGGGCTGGCTCCCCTAAAGGTGAATGTAAGTTTAAGCTGCTTGGAGGTGCAACCAGTAATCACCCCACCCTCCTCCATCCCCTCAGGGTGATTCTTTATTCCAAGCGGTTTCATTTTTGTGTTAGCAACAGTTTAAGACCCTGCTGCCAAAAAGACCAGGTGATGTCTCCTGCAGCTAAAATACATGGGCAGAGAAAAGGAGCAAATCAGACCCACAGTGACTGTTATCTTCCTAGGCCTGCAGCTCCCAGTGCAGTGGGGTGGGGGTAGGCTGTGGGGGGATTGAGCATCCATGAACAGCAACCTCCAGGAATGTAAGTGGGTTCAGGCAAAGGACTCACCCTCGGGTAGGTCAGGAAATGGCACCTACTTTCCCTGGGCCAAGGTCCCTAGATGATATACTTCTTGCAAAAGCGGTGCAAGTTACTACGGCAGAAAAAATCGTTCCTTCCGCTCCCAGACGTTCCACCCCATGGGCTGTCTTTCTTAGCATGCCCCTCTGAAACACACGAGGAGGTAGGTGGGTCTGTCTCTCCCACCCACACTCAGTACATTCATGTGACAATATTTTCTAAATCAAAACCGGGACACACGGTCTGAGAACAGGCTGTGACTGACAGAAAGTCGGCTGCTGGCCAGTATCTGTGGGCCACCAATTCCGATGTGGCCTTAGAGCGGGGAGGCAGGGGTACCAGGCACCCCAGAACATTTGCTACCCAATCTAAACCACTTGCTAGAATATTCTCAATTCTGCCTCAAACTTCGGGACAGGAATATACTGTGTTTGTAGTGGCCAAACTAGTAATTCATTCTGCCTCTAAGCTGCTACCCAAGGATATCGAGAAATCAATCTAATGGGGGGAAAATAGTCGCTGCTTAATGTTTTCCAATGATCTAATTTTCGTGGGAATTAAACCCAAGTTTATGGGTTGGCAACAAGAACAAGGACATCGGCAGTCTATTTTCATGTTCTTGTGCCTGCCCTGTGTCCCACCGTGTCCCATCTGGACACCCAGGGTGACCACAACCTTTCCCTGAGAGGTGTCTCTGTGCGCCCCCCACCCCCAGCTCCAGGGAAACCACGTGGGGGTGCTCAGGGCAGAGGCAGCAGACGGACTCTTGATCCTGTACGTGGACGAGGAACGGGCGAGACCACCAGCCCCTCTGCTGAGGGAGCTGCTGCTTGAGAAGGGGGGCGGGGTTGCCACCTGGAGGTTCAGGCTCTAGGCCCCGCCAGGCCAGCGAATCACTGCCAGGCCTTGGGCTGGTTCCGTGGCTCTGTTTCCCCTCTTGTAACATGGGACCTGGACCCACCTACTGAGGAGGGAGGCTGTGAGTGTCTGATCGGGTAACAGAAGCAAAGGTGAAGGTTAGCTAACAACGGCAGCTTTAGTTTATTGTACACCCACTGTGTGCAGGCACAGTGCTGCCCTCCACGTCATCTACAGGCATCACAGCAACCTGCAGACGGGCTGTGGTTAATCCCATCTCACAGATGGGGAAACTGAGGCTCAGAGAGGTTCACCAGGTCGTGCAGGGCCACAGAGCCCACCGGGGTCCAGCCCTGGTCTGACACACCAGGTTCCCCGGGCCGTCCAGCTCGGGGTGGGCTGAACCTCGCAGGGCCACATGCCATTTTGCATGTCATCAGCAATTCATTCAAACTGTTAAAAAAGACACCCCACACTTGGAAGCCAGGCAAAAGATTCCAGCTTTCCCTGCTGGTAACACACGCAACTGCAGAGAAGGGTCTGGCAAAGCACGGTGTGCTGCCCACTGGCCCGCTGCCCTCTTGTGTAGAGGATCTCACTGGGACCGCCACAACCACTCGTTAACGTATCACCCGCCGATGCTCCTGAGTGAAGGTGGCAGAACTGAGTAGTTGTTACAGAGGCCGCACGGCCCAGAAGGCCTAAAATAGTTACTATCTGCCCTCCACAGAAAAGAATCGCCTTTCTGCAGTCCTTCTGACCCTGGCCGAGGGCCATCGGACGTCTCGGGGCGGTCTTGTTGCCCCTGGTTACTTCATATCAATCAGGGCCCAGGCTCAGCACAGTTAGACAGTCATTTGTAGAAAACAGAAAAGTCGCAAACGGTTTTTGTTCAGTCGAGAAGCAAATTTTAGAAACAACAGAAGACCTCAAAGGCGACGATTTGTTCATCCTGCTCAGCTCGTCTGAGCCGGTTTGGCATCTCCCCGTGCGATCTTCTCCGCGCCTGCGTGACCACACTGCCCGTGCGTCACCTTCCGTTTTCTTCCATTCGCCCAGCCCTGCCCTCCCTGCCGGGTCCCTCATGACTGGGTTAGACAGGTCTCAGACGTGTGCTCAGTGTGAATTTATGCAAGGGTTACGCTTTTAGCTTTTTGGAAAATTATGCTTTGTTCCACACCGCCAGCGCCCGCCTGGCCGATGGTTAGCAGAGAAGCGTCTGGGCCACACACCATTCTCGAGGCAGGGCACACGGCAGCAGCAAACCAGTACCTTGGTGTCCTGGCGGCTGCGGGAAGCCAGGGCGATCTGCCTGGCCAGCTTCAGCGCTTCGATCCGCATGATGGCAAACTCTAACTCCTCCTGCCAGAGGGGCGGGGCATGAGCCGCGGGGAGATGCACCCAGACAGGACGTAAATGTGTCCACATCCACGAAATGACAGTGTCACGTGAATGTGTCATGACAGGTACTCGGGGAAAACACACGCTCTGGCTTTCTTCCACAATTAACACCTCAGCAGATCATGAAATAAGTGTTTAATTTTCTTTCTTTCTTTTTTTTTTTAAGTCACCCTTTGGAATGTCTATCAGGAAATATTATGCATTCAAATACGAAATGATTTTTAAAAGGAAATAAAAAAAATTTACTGTGCTGTTTCCTTTGATTTCTTTCCTTTTGTTCATTTAATGTAAAGTTGGCGAACAATTTCCTCAAATGGATCTGTATCTCCCAAACAACTGTTAACAATCTTTCTAGGTTTGCTCTGAACCTACGTCTCGAGGATATCAAATTAAGTTGTCAAATTTAAAGCGCAGAGTAGGTCATTGTTTCAGTTCCAGATGTAAGACCGAGTCCAGATGTTATCTCAACGGGAGTCTGAGAGCCTCGTATATATAAATAGCTTGGCTCCGTGACGATCTAAGACCCTTGTTTCCGTGAATAAATCACAGAAACGGCTTTCGGGGCTATCAAAACTTCTGAAAAATGACTGGGCCCGAGTTCCAAATTGAAATACAATGGTCGGGTCCATATGTAATCACACAATTTATAGCATCGTGGAGTCTTGGGTAAAGAACACCACATACATCAGCCTTTGAGGGAAGACATTTCATTTGGAACATTCTCGGCAAGCCTTCATGAAATCCTTCCTTATTGCGTTTGGGGTTCAGAGGTTCATGCTCTACTGAGGTTTTGACAAACTCCCCAAAGCTCACACGTGGGCTACAAACCTGCAGTTTCTGAGCAAATAGTGGGGGGTTCTTTTCTGCTAAGTCAGGTTCCAGACAGTCAAGGGCGCCACAGAGCGAGGCCGGGTGAGCCAGCCTGCCGAGGAGGGCGTCAGCAGAGGCAAAGGCACCCTCGGCGGCGGTCTGAAGGCGGGCAGGGTGGGGGACAGGGGAGAGACAGAGGAGAGCAGAGTGACGTTGATTCCAAGCAAGGACCACACACCTATTTGCGGGGCATTTCTGCCTTAAGGGTAAAGAAAGGATCAGGCGGGGGCCCAGATAGTCCCTTTCCTCTGGACTGAGTCCCACATGCTGACAATGTGCCTCTTGAGAGCGGCAGGCCCAGTCCCTTCCCCAAACGTAGCCTTAGGTGCCTCCCCCAACCCCCACACCACCCTGACTCCCTAACTAGTCAGTGGGAGGAGAGGTACCATTTGCTTATTCATTTGAAAATCTCGGTGGGCGGGGGACAGGCTATTTGATGGGTTTTCCAAACATAACATAACTCTTTGAGAAAATAACCACCTCCCCTCTTGGTATAAATACCAAAGAAAGGAAGGGTTTGGTCAAGGTCATTTTCTCAATAATGGAAAGAAGATTTCAAATGAAAAAGTGTCTCCTGATAGATCAGAAAGACTTCAAAATCAGAAGCCAACTTTGTAGAAGGCGAACCCTGCATGGTGCTGTATTTGTGAGGTTATCTGAGTCGTGCCTAGACTCTCTTTTTGCTCTGTCATATTTGCCCACTATCCGACTGCCAGGCACATAGTAGGTGCTCAATAAATATTTGATGCACGCGATAACTGGTTTACTAATGTGGAACAAAAAATAAACACACTAAACAGCAGCCTCAAACCCCCCGGGGAGTGCTAGGAGGGAGGTAAGAGAAATAAACGTAAAATTCACCTAGAAGTGAACGTTTAAAAACGTTCCATTTTAAATACACACGGAGAGGGGAGGCAGGGAGAGGCTTTGGCTCAGGTCCGTGTGCCCTGAGGCAAGAGGTGTAAGTCTCGGTCTCTCGGCAGAAGTGGCTGCCCATCGCCAAGGACCAGGAAAGTCACATACAAGAGAGTGTCCCCTGCACTGCCCTTCCCTGCCCTTGAGAAGCAGGTACAGACTGAGGACAAGCCCAGCGCGAATCCAAAGGGCTAACCGTGGAAAATGAATAGCCCCGAGGGCAGATAAAGCGCTTGGGTGATCGTTCCACAGCCACGTGGGAAGAACAGAAAGCCCTTCCTCATTATGGTGGGGGTCCCCGCGGCTGGTTTCTGTGGGCCCGGAGACGGGGGACGGGGGTGTGCGGGGCTATGCCGTGTGGCGAAGGAGTGCTGCTTTGAAGGTCTGGCCCCCTTGGTGGCAGGACCCACTCGGCCCTGGCCTCCGCCCCAGTGGCCTCAGCCCCTGTGACCCCACTTACGATTTCAATGGCCTCTGATGCGGTGCCCAGCGCCATGGCCTCCAGCTCCTTCTGGGAGGGTTTCTCTGGTCCCTGCAAGTGTGGCTCTTGGTTGGGGGCCAGCCCTCGTGCGACGGGATGGGGGATCTTGGCCCCAGCATTCACAAGGGCTTCAGTCTCCTCAAAACTTGACCTGAGGAAGCAACGGACATCTTTAGACTTCTCGCTGGAAATGCCACTGCACCAGGCCTGGATGCCACGACTCAGTCTCAAGGGACCTGGACTTCCACGTCTACGCTCCCAGGGGAAAGGGCGTAGGTCTTGGGTGTCCACAGGCCTGCAGGCTGGGCAGCCTGAGGGAGGGGGTGGTCCAGCCCCATGCCAGGGTCTGCTGACAAGGGCAGCTCAGAAGCACAGACATCACTGGGTAAGAGTGACACGAGCTGTGGAGTCGAGCAGACTGCCAGCTGCTTGGTTGTATGCCCTCGGGGAGATGACTGGGTCCTCTAATAATCCCCCTCCACGAAGGTCAAATGAGGTGCCGTCCGCAGGTAAAGCACTTAACGCCGGGCCTATCACGCGGCGCCATCATCGCTGTTACAACAGTGGTGGCAGCAGCACTTCTCACCACACTTGGCAGACTCTGGGGTGAGCTCGGGAGGTCCAGGCCAGAGTGTCCATTCCTGCCCAGGGAAAGGGGCGGGCAGGAGACCACGGGAAGGTCCCCAGCCTAGAGTGGCCCGACCCTTACCCCGCCCAGCAGCACACAGCTCGGGACACAGCCCTGACAAACGCAAACATTTGCACCGATACGAATAATAAACGTTTCCAGGGCACTTTGTGTGTCCCAGGCCCCGTGGCCAGTGCTTTCCCGAGAGTACCTCAGCTTATCCCTCCCGATGGCTTTGGAGGTGGTTACCCCGCAGCTGGGGGAATGCCTGCAAGACCGAGAGCCCCATTTTATCTTCATCAGATCCCTACAGGGCCAGTGGCACTGGCACTCTCACTTCACATGCAGCACGAGGGACGTCAAGTGACTGCATCAGATCACGCAACCAGTAAGGGTCGGGGGTGGGACACAGGCCCCGAGTGCTGCAGCACGCGGCCTCCCCAGGGGACAAATGACAAAATAAGGTTGTGTGAGCACTGGGGGCAATGGGAGGGGCGCACACATTCAGCTGTTAAAGGATTTCACCTTATTCCAAAGGGCAGCCGGTAACAAACCCAGTGCATTTATGGCCGTGTGGACCTTCAGAGGGGGAAATGTCAGCTGCCTGAATACAGGCCAATGAGATGAAGTCAGGACAGCAGTGCCAGGGTGCTCGGAGGTTTGGGGACCTCTGGCCTGATCCGCGACCCTCTCAGTATAGAAGTCATACCCTGAGCACGGCGTCGGGGACTCCGACATCTGCACGGGGGGAGACTTGACCGGGCTCTCCTGAGATGTGTCAAACATAAGGTACAAGGCCTGTTTCTTCGGGGCGTCGTCGTCCTGCTGTAGGGATCAAAGTCACAGGTCAGCTTGGCTCTAGGTGGCCTGAGCACGCTACAGAGATGTCAACCAGAGCCCCTTCCACAGGAACAAATAACTTGTCAGAGGAAAGCCTTCATTTTCCCAAATGCCACCCGGGGGTGGGGGGCGAGGCAGCGCTGGCCAGGAGAGGGGACGGCCGGGCAGGGGGCAGGGAGGAGGCACCACGTGCGGCTTGGAACATTTTCGAGCAGAGGGGGGTTTTCACAGCATCGCTGGTCACATTCTCCGGGGAGGGCAGCAGCGCCGTCCACTGAGGATAAACAGAGGGGCGGGCAAGAGCCCAGCCCAGGCGCTGCCCACAATCGCAAGGCGGGACGAGTACGATGGCCCAGCGTGATGCTATCATGGCAGGCTGGCTTCAAACGACAGTGCCATATGGATAAGGAGTGACATGTGCGGGCCACTCAGTGTCATGGCACCTCCGGCCTCCGAGGGCACTGCTGGTAATAGCGCAGTGCAGAGGCCAAGTTCGGGACCAAATGCTCCATGACAACAGGTATGAAGCCGCAGGGGCAGCTGTCCATCACAATCACGTTATGCAAAAGCGGGGGAGGTGCACGAAGAGACAGTTGCAGTCACACACAGCAACTGATCTGAAGAAGACAGAACAGAGTCCGCCTTCAAAACAACCTGGTTAAAAGAAGCCTCTGACTAGTTCTGCATCAGGCCGGGGAAGTCGTTCTGGAGGAAGTCTGGCTGCATTCTATCATTTTCTCCCTGAAAATGCCATCTGAAGTGGACTGGGCACAAAGCTCAGACCCCCGGCCCCAGTTCACCCTCACGGTACAGATGCCGCAGGCACAGAGAGCCCTCAATCTGAGGTCTAAGGGCCCAGGACACTTTGCACACAGGAGGCGGCCCATGGGGCGTTTTCACGACAAAGGGGATAGGGGAGGAAAGCAAGTGCCCTGACTGGCTGGTGGGAGGAAAACTTACAGGTAAGGAGGAGCCAATTTTCTCCATATATTCAATTTCATAGGAGTTTCTGTAATCCAGCTCTGCAGAAGGAACAAAAAGAGAGGTGTCAGCGCCAGAAACAAAACATGAAGGATCTGAGCTGGGCAGGGTGAGGCCTGGAACAAGAGTCTCAGCTTTTCGAGAACGTCCACAGGCTAGAGATTTCCAGCAGTCAAAGGGGAGGTTCAACTTGGCTATTTTCAGACCACTGGTAATGTTTTCTTAGAAAGAGGCTTCTGCCACCTAAGAGAATTCCAGAGTAATTAAATGTCATGACCAAGCACAGGTCTGATGGGGGCAGATCTGAGCACCGTGCACCAAGTTTTCAGATCAGACAGTATATACACTTAGGGTGCTGGCTTTCTCTGTAAGTCTCACGTGCAACATGTGGGATCTTCCCGCGTCCCAGTGACATATAAGCACGGGACACATCATCACCCCCCTCCGAGAATTCAGCTCCAGCCACACCTTGAAGCAAAGGAAGAACAGGAGTGGTTCCTTCACTGTGGCTTGTCAGAGAAGCTTTGAAAGTCACTTAGCATACCTCCCCCAAACTCTGCTGGTGCCTACAGGGCGGGTCCAAATCAAATGTTCAGATCCCCAGGCTTTTAAAAGTCCAATTCAGTGGAGAAGTGACCCATTTCAAATTGGCTGGAGACTTTAGGCTGCAGAGAAAACTGGGGACACTCCCCCTGGAGACTAGAAGCACACTGCCTGCCTCGGTTGCCATGTGGAAATCCAGCTCTGCTACTCAACTGAGCTCCCCATCCAATAAATGGATTCTGAGCACCCACTATGTGCCTCAAATGGTGGTGGGCCCAGTAAGTGCAGTGGTAAACAAGACCACAGAGGGACTCTCCTCATAGAAGCCACAGTCTGTGGCTACCAGGTGGCTTTTTGCTACTTAAAAAGAAAACTGAGAGGAGCCATGCGACCTGCTCGGAAACCGGCTGGACAGGATTATCAGCAGTAATCCCTAAAGCCTTTTTTTTTTTTTTTTTTGCATAAGAATAAATATAAATAGCAGTTCTGGTTTAAAGCACCTCCATTTCTACATATTGTTAAAGCCATCACTTAAAAATGATTCCCTAACATGGCTTTAAAATGAGATATTCCATGGAAGACTTTCTTAAAACCTGATGTGTATGGTTGTAGCCAAATGAACTCCAGCACTTGGACATGTAGACAAGTTTCCCCGAGTCTGTAAATCGCTCCAGTGAAGCAAATACATCCTTCCAGGAGGCTCGGCCTGCTCACGGTCACCAAGGCGGTCTTGCAGATTAATAGCCAGAAAGGCCCCGTGCGTCCTGCAGGCCAAAGCCCTGACTCGTGTCATTGGCGAAGAGCGGAGCCCAGAGGCAAACCACGTGCTCTGGGTGGGAGCTGTGTCAGTAACTGTAACATGAGCCCGACCTGAGATGCCGGGCTTTCCTTCATAAAGACGTGAGCTCCCCTCAACGAGGAGGCAGGCGGGGGGTGGTGAGGGACCGGTGATTTCTAAGTCCTCTCCAGATCCGTCACTCTCTGTGTGCGGGTGTCCCCAGGACTATCATTTTAGGGTCCTAGTAACAACTTTAAGTTAAGAAAAGTTACGAATCAGCTGCTACCTCCAAGGTGGCATCACTGTTGCCAAGGCCTGAGTTAACCACGAATTATGGAACAGAACACCCCCGGCGCACCCACTGCGGCATAGTGCACCCTGGGTGCGCCGCACGAGCTCAGGGACTTTCCAGGAGCCGTGGTGCTGGGTCGGCGCCAGGTTCAGGTGACCGGCTCGCCACGGTGAGGTGCCCCAGCCAGAATCGGAGCTTACTTCCTGGCAACGGATTGGGGTGTTTCCGGTCACCGAGCTCACTTACCTGCCTTCTTTCCTACCTGCCAGGAGGGTTTCCCTTCCCAATGCCCAGTGTCCCCCTGTTCCTCCTGTTAGGGGCGGCACACGACAGGACAATAGTCGGGGCCCCCTGACGCCCCAGAGCGATGTCTGCATCTGTGACATGCGGGGTTATGGGGAGTCCACGCTCCCCCGGGGTCGTCAGGGCTGGTGAGTGTGGGGCTCCTTGCAGTGTTCCTGAATGTGACCCGACACTTCCGATTGTTTATAATTTACGACATGGCCTGGACAGGATGGGAAGAAAAGCAAAAGCCTCTTCTTCTCCTGAAGGTGATCTGAGATATTTGGAAAACATTTGACTGCACTTGGTTTTCAAAAATCTCACTCATGCGCTTTAAGTGCTAGGGCTCAAAGGGGGACGGGGAGCCGAGTCCACTTTTAGCTGCACTGACACCACATGCAGCTGGCAGGCCAGGCAGGGTGGCGGCAGCTACACCACGTGGCCCCATGTCTCCACATCTAAGAGAAGAGGCCCGGAGTTATTGCTAATGGGTCCTGTCCCATCCAAGGGCTGTTTGAAAGGGTTATTATTTCTTCTGGGGCAACGGGCTGGGCTGCCGCTTTCATCTGACTGGTCTGAGCCCTGGGCAAAAGCCAGAAGGAGGCGCTGGGCCCAGGTCGCCGTTCCCAGGACCTGGGAAGCCAGCTTGCAGACTTCTCCACACCCACGGGCTTGTCTGTAAAGTGGAGCTCAAACAGCCTACGAATGTCTGGGAGGAAAAAGGTGAAATCAGTTGTGGGACAAAAGTAGGTTTACAGTCATTTGAATGGAAAATAACAATCATTAAATAATAATGCGAGAATAAACTCTGTTTTGTGTACTCACAACTGTATGCACTTTCCATACGAACTGTAGACCTGCTTTATATCTGCCCTGTGGTGTAAGATAAAAGCCCTACTACAGGCTACACAGATGTAATGGGTTAGGACCAGGCATATTATTGCTCATTGCTAACATTCTGGAAATTTTATTTTATTTTTAAAATGACTGTATTTATTTATTTTAGAGACATGGGAAGGGAGGGAGAAGGGGAGGGAGAGAAACATCGACATGACAGAGAAACATCGATTGGTTGCCTCTTGGGCACCCAACTGGGGACCGAACCCACGGCCTATATCGCTTTGTGGGACGCCGCCGCCCAACCGACCGAGCCACACTGGTCAGGGCCATTTCTGGAGATTTTAACCTAAGAGATTAAGAAAAGAGCTCTTTGGAAGGGGACAGGGATGCTGCTCCCAGCCCCTCTGCTGTCACCCTTGAACCTCTGCGGCGTTTAAGAGCGAGGGTGTCCAGCCCAATTAGAGGCGGGAAGGACGGGCTGACGACTGTGTGTTAAGGGAGGCAGGGGAACTGAGTGACCATCCAAGGCCACCCAGACTTGTGAATCTGAAACAATTTCTCTCTCAGGGTCTCTCGGACCCGAGTGAGGAGAGGTCTCGGAGACACCCCTAGGGACCCCCTGCACTTGGCTTCCTCTGCAACACGTTTCGAAAGACCGTGCCAGAAAAGGGCATGGACTAAGCGAGTGCTCACAGAAAAGTGTCTGTAAGTGCACGTCTGGGTTTTTAACCAGTGGGAGACTATCAAGTGTTCCCACAGTGAGCTGATGTAATTGCAGCCCAAACATGCAACTTTAATTAGCTGGGCATCCTTCTGAGCTAGTTGCATTCTGATTTTTGAAGACATTAAGCCAACCTGAAGCTCTTGTGGACCCAGGAAGGGACGCACCCATCAGTTCAACCCCCTCATTCCACAGATGGCGCGGGGAAGGGAGCCCGCCCAAGGCTCACACGAGGAGCGTGGGCGCAAAGCGGGGCCTTTGTGTCCACAGACCTGGTTCTCCACCGATCAGGCCCGCGATGCTCTGCAAGTCTTAACAGTGCAAAGCCTCTGCCCCCTCGCTCTGAAGCGGGGAGCTCTAGCAATCCACTCTGCAGAGCTGGCGGGGCTGGCCGAGCGGCTGCAGGGCCAGATCCTGCTGCATCCCTGCAACTCGGAGAGTTCCTACTGTAGCGATGATGCGTTCAAATGAAAGTTGTTGTTTCTAGGAATTTTCCCGTGGTTTGCAACTTCAGTGTAAGCGCCTCAGTCACAGGGCTGCCCTGGTCAGCTTCTTCCTGGGGGGATCGCATCAGCGGCCTCGGGGTCGTGTCTGTGGGTGCTGCCCTTGACCTCATTCAGTTAACAGGAAGGATGATCCAGTAAGAGGGGATCCCAGGTCCTGGGCCTCTGGGGCCAGGTGGGACTGAGATGGTCACTGTTAAGGCTCCCAACCGCTTCCAGTTCCTACAGCTAGTTGCTGGAGGAAACCAGGGGATGTTGGAAAGGTGAATGCAGGGTCAGCGGCCCCAGAAGGGAAAGTGCTCCGAATTCGCACGGAGCGTGGGTTTCCACTTGCCCACTGGCTGTCAGTGCGGTTGGGACTTCCCAGATTTAGTACAGTTTTACTCCAAACTTGCAGGCTGACATATTTGTTGAATCTTTGCAGAAAACGATCCCTGAGCTAGAAAGCTGCCTGTTTCAGTTCAATGTTAACGATGAAGAGAGAGATGTTACCACTGAATGAGGCACCTACTTATAGGCTTAAACGGTACTATGAGCATCTCTGTATTTCCTATGAAAATAACGCACATACTAGATTCCTGATGACACAACCAAAGACACACATACCCCTCAATCATACCTTTTGATTCTTAGCTGCAACTAAGAATAACGGCAAGCCCAGATTGGTTTCTAAACGTTTCTCTGATATTTAGAAGATCCTTCTTAAGGCTTCAAGAGATACGAACCAGCAGGAAGCCACAGGTGCTATCAAAATGGCCAGGTCCACGGCTGGAGCTCCAGCACGCCTGTGCTCCTGGGACGTCAACCCCCAGCCCACCCCAAATCTCCCTTCCTCGGGGATGTCTATTGCAAAGATCAAGCTGAGCGTGTTGATGCCCAGCAAAGATCAAACTGAGCTAAGCTGTTCTCCTGCCTGGCATTGCATTTCCTTTCTCTCACAGACCTGCCTTTAGCCCCTACTGTGTTCAGGAAGCTGTGGGGACACACAGCCGGACCAGGTGGAGTGCTTGCTTTCAGGAAACACAATCTAGCAGGGAGGCAAGAGAGGCACGTGCATCACCATCATGGCACTAAGTGACCTCAGAACGTCACACGCTACACCTAAGGGCAGGCAGAGCAAAGGTGGTGTCCAGGGAGAGGCAGGGAAGGGGCGGGACAAGCGTGGGACACAGGGAAGGGGGCATTCCAGCCCGGGGCCAACAGCACGGGCAGCCAGGGCGGGGTGTCCCCAGGGAAAAGTGGCGGGGCTCACAGCTCAGGTGTGTGCGCAGAGGAAATCCAAGAGTGAAGAGAGGCTGAGGCCAGGTGCTCCCCTGCCCCGGGCCCCAGCTCTGGGGTCAGGCTGTGGTGACAGGGTCCCTGTTCAAAACCCAAACCCTAAACCAGAGGCCCAATCTCACGGCCAACCAAAAGGTTCCAGTCTCCAGAAAATACGGTGCCAAAAAACCCCCGAGGACACCTAATTTGTATCATCTTTTCATCTTCAAACTTAGAAAGGTAGGGCAGGGAGATGATACGCATCCAAAATCCCCCCAAACACAAGCTGGGTCTCAGGGGTACCATTCAGAGCCCTCCCAGACGCAAAGCAAACCACCAAGAGGCCTGACTGGTCTCGGAAGATGGTGCCACCACTGTTCCTCGGCTACACGGGGAAATCCACAGTGTGGCCGCACCTTCTACCCCAGCCCCAAACCAGGCTCACCCAGGCCTGCCGGCCCCGAACGGGCCCCCAGACACACTGCTTATCTCAGTCATATCTTCTTTTCCTCTTGTGTGAGTTCACTGTCAGCTTCCTGCCTGATTCCTTGGCTTGAAAACTTCATACATCTTAAGTCAGGGCACCATGACTGGGTGAATCATTTAAAAAAATTACTTATTCTACTAACACTGATTTTTCTCAATCTGCATATTGCCTTCCACACTTCCTTTCTTGTTAGGAAAATGGATGGGGGAGCAAGTACAGCCTGTCATCTGAAGGGCCAATCGTTTCCCGACCTGACGGTCCTCCACCCCCCACCTCTGCAAGGCTGGTGAGCCCCGTGTTGGGCCCCGGTTCCAGCCCTCTGGACTGTCCTGAGGGTTTTGCGTTTCTCTTGCCAAGATGTTGATTTCTAACAAGTTTTAAAAATTGCGTAGACGTTCACGTGAGGAAAATCAAACAAGGAAATCTCTACTTCTTTGCTGCTAACTAGGAACCAGGATCTCTGCTCTTGACCTCCTGCCCCGATCTGGGCAGGGCGGAGGCGCAGATAAGATTTCATTGCAATTTTGATGCTTCCTTGGGCAAGAGGCACAGGTAAGTTGACCTACACTGACCATTTGCCTTGAATGATGTTCCCTGGAGCTGTGTGTGTTTCAAAACCGCACAGGACATTAGCCATACAGCCACAAACGAGCAAAGCCTGGAGAGCTCAGGACCGGGAATTAGAGAGGGAGCCGTGGGGGCTCCAAGCAGGGGTATCGGGTCATACACAGCACGGCTGGTGTCAGGCCTCAGGCCACTTTAAAACGCAGCCTTAGCTGGGAGCGCACTGGGAGGCTGCAGCCAATGGCACAGTTACCTGGCTCAGAAGTTTCATTCCTGGCCTTTTGTTCCCTAGGGGCAGTGGTCTCCAAGGCAGGGTGGGGGTCCGGCTGGCCACCGAGTCGCTTACCCTCCGTGGGCGAATTGAACTTGGTCTCATTTACAAAGGTGGACAGGTCCGAGGGCTGTGGGTAGTCCTGTTTGTCAGCCTCCAGATCCACCGTCACGCACGTCCACTTCTGGCTGGTGACCGCCAGCTTCTCCTCATCGGTCGCGTGGACCACGGCAGAGATCACTGGCGGCGTTTCTGGGGTCACCGCCGGAGTGGGGTCCTGCGAAGAAAACGGGGGCAGTCTCTCCTCTCATCCAGTGTCTCGTGTCCAAAACCGCGCCCGCCCACGCGTCTGGGACTCCCGGAGCTAGGGCAGGTCCCTGTCCAAACCCCCTTCGTGTCCTCCCACTCTGCTCAAAATGATCCCAAGGAAATAAATTCTCTCTTCTCTGATAACTTCCTTTCCCAGGGGCTTGTTTCAGGGTGGGACCATGGTTTTAAATGTTGGGATTGTGTGTCTTGGTTACTTGAGATGTTCCTGCTCGTTCACTTTGAGAAAAATAAAGGAACTTTCACTTCTGGCATTTTATTACTGCAATGACTGTGTTATGGCCACTCAGCCCTTCAGGGCCTGCACATCATTATCAGCTGACCATCCTGTCGTCGGGGACAGAGACAGGGGGTCTTATCTCCATTTGTACAGAAGGCGTGCACCTGAGCAGGGTAGGGTGGCAGCCCAGAAATGTCACAGCAGAACTGGGAGTGGAAGCCAAGACCCCTGTCCTGGAGCTAGGTGCCTCTCTCTGCAGCCCCCGCACTGCCAGGGGGTGGCTGGCTGGGGCTTCGCTGGCTCGGGGGGGGGCAGGAAGGGGGGTCAGGGCAGGAGGTTTGTTCTATGACCTTGGATGCCCAACAGCGTAGAAGAAATGGGTTACACTTGGTAGAGGGACAAGTAAGCAGGAGCTGGGGACGTGTCTGGAGAAAGATGGATATCCTGATTGGGATTACATAGCCCGTTGCTGTCCACGCGGACTCGGTCTTTCTTAACTATATAGCCATTTATTGCAACAGACTTCCTCAACATTGGTATTCATGTACATTTTCAGAAGATTAACTGACCAGAATGGACGGGCACAATTCCTATAGGGCCCTCTAAAAATGTCTCACTGACATTTTTCCTGAACATCCTTCCACTCTTGGGACACACGGTGACCTCCCCACCTCCCCAAGTGAAGGGATCAAACGGTGTCTTGCAAACACCCAGAAATGCTCCGAGTAGGAGGCAGGGAGAGGGCGCTGGAAATGTGGTCACGCTGGTGAGGAATGAACAATGTCAGCCTTAACTCCCACGTGAGCAATAAAGTTGTAAATATCAAGGGAACATTATACCTGAGAAGGTGGATCAGAGAGAGGAGACCGTTTTGGCGACTTTTTCACCCTAAATGTGTCACTGGAAACAAAATGGAAAATGTGAACACAACACAGAGCTACAGAACATTCCAGAGCCTACAGAGCAGACCGAAGCCACCGCCTCTGCTGAGTGTCGGTCCAGACCACCCTGCCATCTGCACCACGCCCACCCCCACCGGCAGACGTCCACGTTGCCGGCACAGACTCTTGAACAGATACTACTGGTGCCCCCAAGGAAAGATTCATCAGGCTGGAAGTCTTTAAAGAGATGCCATTTTGGAGAGCTGACCCAGATAATGAAGCTAAATTTAACCAGATGTTCTTATTGTGTGTATATTAAAAAGTAAATTTTGGGTGAGCAGATTAATGTATCCTGGAATTCATCCAGGAATGTGAGAACCACCCACTGTGGAGGGAGGCGATAGAGGTTCCTACACAATTAACAGGATTCAATTTACAGACAGCCAAGTCGATACATCAGTTAATAAAGAACTCTCGGAGCCGTGCAGAGACAGGCAGAACGTTCTGGGTCTTCAGGGAGACCTGGCAGACTCCTTCCTACGCACAGGAACTCTGAGCTGGATGGATTCCTGCACCTCTGACTTTCTAGGTGGGGTCCTGACTATAGGAAGGGCTGAAGGTGAGGAAATTTTCTGACATTTTGGTAAAAAACACATATAACACGAAATGTTCCATCTGAGATAGTTTTAACTGTACAGGTCAGTAGTGTGAAGTACATTCACACTGTTGACAATCTCCAGGCTCTTTTCAGGGACAAGGTGATTTCTTAAAAAGTGTCTTTTGCTACCCACAGACAAGTCAGGACTCTTTTCTCCCTTTCTTTCCTTCACAGAAAGCTGGAGGCAGCAAGGATGTGAGGCCAAGGAGACACCGGACAAGGCTCCCGAAGGGGTCAGAAGGAAGGGGCTTTTAGAATGGATGGTTCCACGTCAGGGGTCACTTCCATGGTAAGAATGGAGGCCTCTGCCCCTGCAGACTGGCCCCTGCCACCTGGTCTCAGGTCCCTCCGTGGCACGGTCCTGTCTCCAGCAAAAACAAGGGTCTAGGCAGGGGGCACCCCTATCCTTAGATCCCTCTCCCCTGCCCTGCTCTGAATGTAAACTGACGGACAGAGCGATTTGGCACTTAAGTTCCTTCCTTGTGTTCTCTCAAATAAAACGCTCCAACAATGGCATTCATGAAAAAATACTGTCAACTGTTTTTTACAGCATTTATGGCATCTGCCACATGACCGGTGCAATCAGAGCTTGAAGCATATATTTATTCATGCATATAAATATATTAACCGCACATTTTTGATGTTGCTAAATGGCTCTAAAATACTAACCTCCCTTGAGCCAAAGAGAGACTCAACCCTCTCCTGGGGCCACTGGACGCCCGGGACCAGGCCAGCTTCCCTTGTAAGAACAGGGAGGCAGAAAAGGTGTCTGGTGCCTGTCTTTGGGCCCCCGGGAGCTGCCCACAAGATCCCTCCTGGCCGGGGAGACAAAGCAGTAGAGGCACAGGGGTGGTCTGCTCTGTTCCCACCGACGCCCAGCGGGACGATGACCCGCTGGTGGCATGCTAATGCCCAGCCCCGTCCTGAATGACCCAGGTCGCCGGCCCGGAGCAGCCTGGCGACGGCTCTGAGAACCCTGGGCTCCACTCTGAGCCACCTCTGATCTCGGGGGCTCCCATAGGCCTCAATTTGGAACAGCCCAAACGTTTCTGCTTCGCATGTTAGTTAGCAAGGACAGGCATGAGCCGTCGCCGCCTGCGGTCCGACGGGATGGTTGTTTTCCCAGGAAGCCACAGTGCTTCGAAAGCAATCGCCCACCAGTTTCATTTAAAGAGAAAGAATGAAATGAGAGTGAAAAAAAAAATGTATGAGTTTCAGATGAAGACATCCAATATGCAAGGGAAAAAGGTTCCATTCCCAACAGGCAGGCAGATGCTGGCAATCACGTTTTCACAGCCAAGCATGCCACGTACGCTAGTCACTATGAAACAAAAGTAAGCTCTGCTACGGGCAGCCCCGCGCCCCGGCACCCCAGGCCCGCCACAGAAACGTGTGAGCAGCGGCCGCGGAGCGGAAAGGAAAAGAGCTCGCAGGCAAAAACAAAAAAGGCAGGATAAAGCACGTTTAGCGTAGAGGCGGGTTCCATTAAATCTACTTACAACAGAGAACATACAGACATCACATCTTCAACCATCCTAAGACAAGAAGACAAAGAAAAAGAGAGACAGACAGAAGGAACTGACAAAAAGGATAAATCTGCAGACAACTGGTTATTAATGGGTTAGGATACAACAGCCATTCGCTCTAGGTTCTGCTTGGGAGTGGTGGGCCCTTTTTGGAGACGGGGTCTCGGAGAACGCCTTCCTCTAATCATTCCGTAAAGCGCCGGTGCCCGGAGAGCTTTGTCCCCCAGTGCAGGACTCCAAGCCACCTGCACTAGAGGTGAGGCCGCGAGACGGGCTGGCTTCCCTGACCCCAGGTGGCTCTGATGATAGAACAGGGTACAGCCACGCTAGCTGCAGGGGGAGGAGGTGGCACTGTAAACTTGGCTCTCGTTCCAAAGACGAGAGAACACAGCTTTGCAGTCTGAGCATGTCAGGCTTCTCTTGTTTGAGGCTTATAATAAAGCTTCTAACACAGATTCTATGGGGTCTCTAGCAAAAGTCTGGTTGAGAAACTGATCTACAAGTCCCCAGTTTTGGTCAGGATTGCCTCCCACCCACCACCAGACAGCTGCATGGTGACCCAAGGCCAAAGCCATCTGAGAAAGCCTCTTCTCAGGAAGCCCCAGGCTCTTCTCAAATGTGAGATGCTCAAAGAGAGCCCAGAACGGGAGGTCAACCTGTCTCGATCTGATCAGTGCCAGGCAGACTCGATTCAATTCAGGGGCCAGTAGCCCTGGCCTGTTCTGCTGGTCTCTGTGGCCTTGTTAAGTTACTGATGATGCTTCACAGGAGAGCACGGGGAAAGAAAGGATCCCACTCACTCCCAAACCACACCACGCTCGGATCAATGTCCTCAGAACGGACCTGCAGCCGTCCAAGTTCGGGCTGGGTCCAGGAATAAGTTCTGGAGGCACGGGCATGCGGCATTCAAGGGTCATCTATCTGGCAAGCATTTATGGACAACAGATCCAATTATTAATGGCCTCCTGGGAACTGTGGGGATGGCTCTTCCCTTTCAGGTCCCACTGAACACTTCTGGGTCTATGGGGCCTTTGGACTCTTGTCCGCAAAAGACAGATAGACAGACAAACGAGTCTTTCTCCCGGGCTAGCTGGGGTGCCGGGAGGGGCCCAGGCCTCTGGGAGTTTCCTGCTGTATTTGCCTCCTTGACCAATTTCCTTAATGGGCAGGAACAAATACTACACATTTTAACAATATTTTAAAAGGTCTGTCTCCTAGCTTCTAGGCCACTCCAAAATGCAGCCCACATGCTAAGTGGAAAAGGCCAAGAAGGGGGGTTGCCCAGGCCTCTGTTGGGCTCTTCCCTTTCTGTGGGGTCCCCAACACTCCCCTAGAGTTGACTGTCATGTCGTCCACTAAAAGTAAGGCTCCAGACCGCTGACATACGAAGGCAAAGGGATCAAGGACTCTAGACCCAAAGGGACACGCGGGTGGGGTAAGGCCAGAGCGGTGTCCGGCCACAAACAAGGCGCCATCCTGAAAGTCGCGGGAGGGGTGAGGGCAGCTCGAGTTTACCCAGGCAGGTGACCAGCATGAGGCCCCTGGGCAGCCCCGCCTGCTCCCCTGAACTTACGTCTTCAGCGGCGTCTTCTTCTTCTTGGCGGGCTTGTTTAGCCCGTCCCCGTCCACTCCGTTGGCTTCCATGGAACTGGCTGGGATCTCAAAGGAGGCTGGGGATTTGGAAGGTGAGCTGGGGGTCTTAGAGGATGTCTTAAAGGGGTCAATGGGCTCCTCACAGGAGTCTGGGTCAAAGTTGTATGATTGTTGGGGCAGTTTGGGAGACTCCTGCATTTTTGAGGTGGAAGAAAAAGGGTTAAAATTGGGGTCATCCCACTTGTCAATATCAAAGGTGTAGGTACCTTTAGCAATAGGGATGTCATTGGGTTCAGCGGGGGACCTGGTAGGCGAGGCAGGAGTGTTGTCGAGTTTCTCGGGTGTCTTTTTCATCTTTGGCCTCCTTAGGGGCATTTTGGCCGCTGGCTTTTTGCCTATCTTTTTGGTAGGAGGGGGGTTTTCCTGCTGACTGTCCCAGCTACCCTTGTCCTCAGAATAGTCAAACTCCAGCCTCACTGAGAGCCCTTTGGCTGGGGAGTCCTCTTGCCCCCCGCTATCTGATGGGGTCACCTCCACTGCCTCCAGGGCTATGGCGAGGGGCAACGTTTTCCTTCCAACGGGGGGTGAGTTCTGCACTCTGCCACCTCCAGAAGCTGGGGGGAGGGCCCCCTCTGCACTTTCTGAGTCCAGGGGGCAGGCAGCCTTGGGCACAGCAGCAGGTTCCAGGGGTGCCTCCTGGGTTAAGGCTGGTCTAGAACCTTCCGGCAGGGCTGATTCCGTTTTTGTCTCAGATGCTCGATTCTCCTCACTGGGGACAGGACTTTCCTCGGCTGGCTCTTGCTGTGTCTCTTTCACTGGGGGGGTTTCCGAGGGTTTCTTTGTGGCCTGTTTCTTTTTTAAGGAAGGCGGCCTGGGTTTCTTAGTTCGCTTAAGGGTACTGGAATCACTGCTCGAACCCGTGCTGTACGCGTCTGGGGCCGGGGCCGCAGCCTCGGTGTTGCCTGAGCAAGAAGCACCATCGAAGTCACTGGCCTGCAGGCTGAGAGAGCGGGACAGCGTGGACTTAGAGGTGGGGACAGAGTCCGTGGACTTCCTCCGCGTGCTCACTTTGCATTCCTGATTCTTGGAGTCCGAGGGGCGAGGGTCCAAGGTCTGGAAACTATCGACCAGCTCGATGTTGTCGAAGTCCAGGTTATAAGTCCCGCTGCTGGCTATCGGCTTGTCTTCATCGAAGACGGCGGAGAAGGACGGGGCGGGAGGACGGAACGGGCTGCCTTCCACCGAGGCGCTCCGGGGGCCATCAGGGACGGAGACCGGCTCAGCGCTGCATCCTGAGGAAACCAGACAAAGCAGTCGCTTCAGGACACAGGACACTTAGGAGCGTTTCTCATCTCGCGTGAGGCTAGCGCCCTCTAAGCAGAGCATCCTCGCCCCCCCCCCGGCCAACCTGGCCCATCACGTGGGCACAAATCCTGCTCTGCCCCAGCATCAGCTCCAGACCCGGGACAGGTTCCCCCTTGGTTCCCTCCCCCCTACGCAGCAGTAACAGGGCTGTTTAAGGAATAGCTCGGACCACTCAGTCATCAAAAACCAGTGTGCAGCTGGGAGGGACCAGGCACCGGTCCGGGCACTGGGGATTCAACAGTGAACAAAACCAACCGTACCCTTGTGCCCCTGAAGTTATGTTCTTCAGTCAAGACGCAAATCAACAAGGAAAACGCCCAGACTAGGAGATGTGTGCTATGGAGAAAAATAAAGCCAGGGTCGGGCCACTGCAATTTTAAAATGACGTAGTCGGGCAAAGCCCTCCAAGGAGGAGACACTGAAACAAAGATGGGGTACAGGGTAAAGGGGTGAACCAGGAGGCCACCCTGGGGGAAGCATCCTAGGCAAAGGGGACAGCAGGTGCGAAGGCCCTGGGGTACAGAAACATTAGAGGCCAGTGAGGCCAGCAGGCGAGGAAGTCGGGGATAATGCAAGTGACACACAGTAAAACCTTTAATCAATACCAGCTGCTACTGTCACCAAGCCTGCGCTTGCTAATCAGAGCCACCGTGAGGAACAGAGAGCCTTTTCCGTGGAGGCCCCCAGGCCACTGCAGCAGGGCCTAGATCGCCCCATCTGCCACCTGTCCCTACGCCAGGCATCCCCTGTAATCTCTCCCTGCAACACTGTCCGCCACGCTCCTCTTCCCACCTTCCCCCTCATTCTCTCTCCTCTCTTTGCGGCTTCCTCCCAGCCCCTCCGCAACCTCGGCCACTGCTGGCCAAGGAAGCTGCTCTCATTTACCAATAAGATGCTGGACGAGGGATGCTCCGTCCCCTGCCCCCGGCCCCGGGCCCCATGGGAAACCAGCCAGCCTGGCCTTGGCTTGGCTACTTTGGGCTCTGCTTGCACCAGGTGGCGCCTTTCACGCGTCTCTGGGTTCTCAGCTGTCCCGGGCAGTCAAGGATGCCAGACAATGATCGGCCAGAAAACCAAAAACGTGTCCCCAGACAAAGGAAGGCGAACACGGCGAAGTGGTCCAAGGAAGAAGGAATTAAAGAGCTGGCACACGCAGGACTGGGGATGACGTTCCCAAAGTGTTTCACTGGCAGGAGTTCTGCCCCCAGCACCCACCACGCCCCCTGCTGGTACAGCTGCAAGATAAAATAACAGCTGTTTGGTTAAATGTGAATCTCAGATAAATGAATGAGATTTTTAGTATAAATGTGTCCCACGTGCCAATTCTTTGCTGTTTATCTGAGACGAGGACTTAACGGGGAACCCTGTGTTTTTATGTGCTAAATCTGGCAGCCCTAGCCCTCATCCTGACAAACGAACAAGGTTTGGGAAACGTTCACTTAAACCTGCATCGGTTTCACACTGTAGACCTTCCTCAGAGGGGTTCAGGCTCATGGCTGCAAGCTCCAGGTGGGGAGTATTTCGCGTGGGGCTTCCCCAGCTTTGCTCGCAAGCAAATCCTTCTCTTGGAGCACCTGGCAGAGAACCCAGACGATGAAGTACTGCCTGAGAGATGAGACTGCAGGCCTCCTGAGCTCAGGAGCTGGTCTGAGTGATCTTTGTTTCCTCCCCGCCCCGCCCCGCCCCTGCCAGACTTGCCGCACAGTCTACAGCAGGCTCGGTAAACGCCTCCGGAATGGAGTGCACCTTCCGGCAGCACATCTATCAGCCAGTCATGGTTTCAAAGCTTCCCCTCCATTCTGCACCCAGCGCCACCCCAGGCCCTGCTCGGAGCAGATGTCCTACGAGATGGAGTGCTGGGTGGGAGCCTCTCAGCCCTGCTCTGTCCGCCAAATGCCTCCCTCCATCATCTTGCAACACTCCTGCTTCCTGCCCTTCTCACAAAAGGGGGTGCCCCGCCCTTTTTCATTCTAAAATCAACTCCTTCCTCATTTCTTCCTGGTACCCTCGAGCGCCCTGTTCTCCCATTATTTCTGCCTGGTCTTCCTGCCCTGGTCACACAGCTCAGAGGAAATGGAAGAACAGGGAGACCCGGGAGACCAGGTGCTTCCAAGCGGGTCTCACGGGAGGGAGAAAGAGCTTCTCAGCCCATTCCGTCATTCCCAGTGGAGGCCCGCAGCCGCCGCCTGCTTGCTCTCGGACCGTGTAGCCCAGGGAGAGACCTTCTGAGGCCCCTCAGATGCCAGTGGTTCTGCCCGAATCACACAACAGTTAGCAGAGTCAGCTTAACCATCTGCTCACTGTTTTCCCCAGAAGAAAATCTTACGGCCTGCTTAACATAGCTTTCCTGCCTAGAACTGACATTCCCTAATTAAATCATCATGGCCCAGGAAACCTAATCTTACTGCGGGGTTTCTCACCCTCGGCCCGTGGCCATTTCCGTTAGCTCTGTTTGCGGGGGCTGTGCTGTGCATTGTAGGATGTTTAGCAGACTCCTTGGCCTCCACCCGCTCGATGCCAGTAGCACCCCCGTCCCAGGTGTGACAACTCGAAGCATCTGCAGAAATTTCCCAATGTCTCCTTGGAGAGCGAAGATGTCCCCGGTTGAGAACTGCTTTCTTACTGGGTGGTGACCAAAGTGGACCACTCACTACAGCCCTGGGGTGGGCGGCCCTTCCCTGCTTTCTTCAGAGGAAGCCTTAGGCAAGAGAAAAGGTCACATGCAGGTGCCACATGCAGGCCCTGATTTTCCAACGCAAGTGTGGTCCAGCTGGCTTCCCAGTATACCCACTGGGTTTCCGCAGTCCATACACCAGTATCTGCATGAAGACCATTCGTTCATTCATCGCACAAAGTCATCTGGGTGCCCCCCTCTGTGAGAGCTGCCGTGGGGCTGCTGTGGAGAGAGGGAAGAAGGACAAGACCCCAGATGGCTCCATCTGCGAGGCCACGTCCTCCACCTCGTGCACCCAACAGGGTTGACCTGGGTTTGGCCCAGCTGATGACACAATCAGCATCCTTGGTTCATCAGAGGCAAAGGCCACTACAAGGTCCCCAGCTATACCAGTCTGCATGGGCCACCACGATAAAGCACCACAGATGGGGGCTTCGACAACAGACACCGCCTCTCCCAGGGCTGCAGGCTGGAAGTCCGAGACCGCGGTGTCACACATTTGGAGTCTCCTGAGGCCTCTCTGCTTGGCTTGCAGGTGGCCGTCTTCACCTTGTGTCCTTACGTGGTCTTTTCTTTGCGTAAGCACATCCCTGACGTCCCCTCCCCTTCTTACAGTGACACCAGTCCTACTGAGATAGGGTCCTACCCTTATGACTCCACTTGATCTTAAGCACCTCCCTCAGGGTCCTGTCCTCAAATACAGTCCCACTGGGGATTGGGGCTTTGGCCTGCGATCATGGAGGAACACGGTGTGGTCTGTAACACCCGTGCTGGGCAAAGAAATTTTCCATGCTAGCACAAAAAAAAAAAAGTGTTTGGAAATAAGAGGGAATTCTGAGGAAAGAGAACGCTAATAAGAGGCAACTCATGTCACCCTATGGATATCACCCTACTATCTCCAAAGGCCACATGTCTTAGCCTTGCTGGGCTGTTTCCAACCGAAGCACTCACTGCCAGCTGTGGTGGGGCTTCTCTCCCCCTCCCCGTGAGCTCGCTCTGATCAGGGACACACAAGCCCAAAAGACCAAAGGGGTCAAACCATGACCCCCCCGCAGTCACGCACCAGAGACTCTGACCCTAGGCCAATACATCAAGGGTAGGCGGTCTACACAGGGAGCATAGCTTTAGTCCTCTGAGTACATGACTAAGAACTACTGCAATTCGCAATGTTTATTCTTTTATCTGAGTCGGAGATGAAACACGTAAAGTGTCTAGCACAAGCCTGGCACCTGGCGGATGCTAAAACGGGAGCTATTATTTAATTATGTGACTTTTAATTATGTCCCTCCATGGCCAGTTTGAGTACTAACAACACAGGCATGGCTGGGCAGCAAATCCTCTCGTTTGGGGGCGACGGGCGGTCTGAGGCGGAAGGATCTCAGGGGGCTCGCAGGTCACCCTCTTCACTTGAAAGATAAGAAACTGGTCTCGGATAAACCGCATTCTGGGTCGGTGCTGATCAGGCGGGCAGATACCACGTGAGCCCCAGCGACTCACCCACCTGCCGCCCCACGAAGTGCAAACTTGCTGGCAGGACCCAAGATAAGGTGATTGATTGTTTTGTAAAACGTAACTTTCCAGGAGGAAAAATCGTGTCTTTATTCACTGCCAAAGGTCTCGTCTATTGTTTCATGTGGGGTTTTTTTAGGTCCCTTTAGCAATGTCCCTGGCCCTTTGCAGAGGAAAACCAAACAATACCTTTTCCTCCCTTGCCCTTCGTTTCCCATGGTTCTCAGAAGGAAGCATTCTCCTCCAGCTACCTCCACAAGCAAGCGGAGGTGCCGCCTTCCCACGCCTGGGTCATGTCCCAGTCTGTCTGCAGAACGGACCAGCAGACTTTCCTAACATGTGCAGCAAATTAAATGGATCTTTGTACAGCCCGAGCCAGGGGGGCTTTAAGTACACACACTCCCAACCGAAAGTGTTATTGAATAACCCGCACACATTTAGCCTCACTATAGGTTCCCAAGGAGCAGTGCAAAGTCCCTGTTCAAAGAGTACAACAGGTGTAATTAAAGTTCCAATCAAAAGTTCCAAGGGATTAACGGCTCCAACCTCTTCCAGTGGGGCCTCTCTCCCCCTCCTCTCTAATGCTCATTCTTTTAGAAACTGCCATCTAAGAACGAAGCGGGTGTTATGCGAGTGTTTGTTTTTAAGAATGGAAATTGTTTTGCTTTGTTGAAAAGGAAGTCGGGTAGAAAGAATAAAGTCGGGCCAAAGCAAAGAACAGAAGTGGCAACCTGCCCCCAGGGGCCGCCAGGCTGTGTGGCTGGAACTCCTGGCAGCTCGGAGACGCTCACAGTGACGCTGGCTCTGCACGCACCCCGGCACTGCGGGACGGGCCGACCACACGCTGTAACACGCTGCTGTTTTTCTCCTCGATTCTTTTTGGAAGTATCCCACACATTTACAGGCGTGTACTTATGATACCCACAAAAAAAGAGTTTATTCTTAATCACCTCTTTGACCTAGGGATTCAATCTGTCGCTCACTTTCCATTCAACTAAAGGGTGACTATTATAATAGTATTATAGAGAAAATGAAATTTTTATACACTTCAGTATATAAAAGAAAGTGGGGCCCTGGCTGGTGTGGCTCAGTGGATTGATTGAGCACTGGCCTGCAAACCAAAGGATTCGGTTCGATTCCCCAGTCAGGGCACATGCCTGGGTTGTGGGCCAGGTCCCCAGTAGGGGGCGTGCAAGAGGCAACCACACATTGATGTTTCTCTCCCTCTCTTTCTCCCTCCCTTCCCTTCTGTCTAAAAATAAAATAAATAAAGAGAAAGTGAGGGTGCAAAAGACTCTCTGACAAATGTAAGCAGTCGTTTTGGTTTCTTTCCCAGAAAAATCAAATAAATTCCAATAATTACGCCCTCAGAGCCCCGCACTTCTATTGGCTGTGCGGAATCAGACACTGGCAGCTGACGCACTGTCTTAAAGGGGAGAACATGAAAATTGCATGATCAGACACCAGCGCAGGCATCTGCCCCCCTGTAAATGGTTCTACCCCTGTTTGTCCAGCCCCAGGGGGCAGTGCCTGTTGGGAACAAAGACAGGTGTACCTACCCTTTCTAAAACAACAGTCTGCTGGAACCCAGGGCAGGTACAAAGAACGGTGCCCATTTCTTTCCGAAACCAACACCCAAGTCAAACTGTCCCTTTATTTTACGGTCCGCCTGGCTGCCGGTCAGGGCAGGAGTACAAACACAGGCCCAGCCCTCCGCCTGCTCCTTCTTCTCCCACCCAAGCTCCGTCCCTCACCTGGGGCAGCCTGGAGCGCAGGTGTGTGGGGGCTGTAGGTCCCAGTACCCCGCCTCGGTTATTCCTTGGCTGAGGGGCACACACACGGGCAGAGTCGGCCCCAGGAAGGTGGGCCAGGAGAAGCGGGCTGGTGGGCGCAGGAAGTGGCTGCTGCCAGGCACCAGAGCACGGTCCAGAAGGGGCGTGGCCCCACAGGCCCTTCCCACAGTGAGGGCTGGGGCCTGCGGAAATGGAATCCTCTGAAGTGCGGGGCCAGAGCAGGCAGTCCAGGTGTAAGGAGTGGCCCACCTGGCCCCTGACCAGCCTGTGGGGCCGTTTCCGACAGCCCCCATTTCCCTCCAGGCCTCGCGTGAAACTTTCATGCCAGAGGTGGTCCCGCCCGGGCCGGTGTAACTGGAGGAAGCAGGCAGAGGACAGCGGCCAGGTGGGCAGGCTGGTGGCCGGGAAACGAGATCTGTCCCATCCCCCAGTTATCGCCCCATCGCAAAGATACAGAAAGGCTTGCATTTTAAGTCGCACGAGGAGAGAAAGGACAGGGGAAAGGGATAAGAAATCAGGAAACTCGAGGCTGATGAGAAATAAACGAGCCATGCACGCACGGAGTCGGCTCTCTGTCCCCTTCTCCTCTCGCCCATTTATTAGTATCTTCATTCCCTAAGTTACCAGGGGCCATGTCATCTGACTAAAGATGCACATCACATGGGGCACCGGTGTTCTTCTAGGAGCCAGGGGCCCAATGTTAGAACCCAAGATGGCACCAGAAGCTCCCAAGACCCACTCGCTGCACTCAAACCCAATTCCGGGAGCCAGGTGAGAGGCACCCAGAGCTAAATCAGTGGTTTTACCAGAAGCCTTCACCAAACTCTTACACGGTAAACAGGAGAACCTGCAGTATCTGTTCCTCCTTGGCTTTCACTCCAATAAAACATGGCCTGGTGCTGGAGGTCCCAGCAGCTCCAGCGACAGCCCCCTGGAGTGGGTGCCCCGCTCCAGCCGTGCCCCAGGAGGAGTCGCCATGTCTCCCCAGGGGGGCAGCTGACCCTTGGTTACCTGGTTCTCCCGGGGAAAGTGGCACGCTGACCTCAGGCTCTGGAATGACTTCCGGGGGTGGCGGGGGTGGGGCCGGTGGAGCTTTGACAGGGGTCGTTGACTCTGGGGTCTCAAATGCTTCTTCCGAGTCAGAACTCCTAATGGAGAGAGAGGGGGAGACACACAAGGTTAGGCAGGGACCTGGGCCAGGGCTGCTAAGCCGCGCATGACCTCCTGACCCTCCAGTGGCATCAGGCTCACTGCCCAGTAGACTGTTGGAGGACAGATGCAAGGAAAATCATTCTGAGGCATGATTCCCAAGAGTGCGTCTCACTATCATCAGCTTTGTGCCCAAATGATATATTCTTTAAACACAGCTCTACTCGAAATACATATTTCTGGCCTTAGCGGCAAATCCAAACACAGTGGGATCTTTTGATCAACTCCAACACATGTTACGTGGCATCAGTTCAAACTGATATGGAGGCGTTCCAAAGCACACTGTACGATGCCGTGGTTCCAACACCCCACACGCCCCCTACTCCGTGCCTCTCAATGGTATTCAGCCTCTCCCCGCCGCACCCCATCCTTCTCTCCCACGCTTTTCATCACTTGTCATATTCTCTCTAATCAAGTTAATTATCTTTCTCCTCTACTGAACTGAAAAGGTCATGAGGGCAGCTGGGGGAATCCCAGCATCCCCCAGCCTAAACCAGGAGGCAGCGCATAAACATCTGTTGAATGAACAAGCGAATGAATGAATGAATGAATGAACGAACGACCGCAGCCAGTCAGCTGGAGGATGTGCCAGACCACAACCCAGAGCACAGCCCACTGACCCCAACACTGTGAAAAGGGCCCTCGCTGGTCTGCAGGAAAGTCTGCTCTCGAGGAAGAGTCCTCACTCAGAAAACGGACCAACATTCCATCCAGAGGACACCCCACCTGGTGACAAGGGGAGGCCGCTCACCCAGCTAAAGCTGTACGCTGGGCTCCGGGAAACCCAGGGCAGGCAGTCCTTCTCCATCACCCTCTTTTTGCTGGGGACTCAATTTCAAGCCAGAAAGAAGGCGTCCTCCCCAAATCACCAGGCCGGGCATGTGTCTTCCGGCCAGAGGGCGGCTCCTCCCTCGCTTAGGAGGCCCAGTTGCCCGGTCCTGGCCCCACCTCGCCCTGAGGCGGCCAGGGTGCGAGAAGCACCTCCTGGGACAATCCCCACCCCTCGGGGTCTTTTAAATAGACAAAAATGCTGTTTATTCATTTGCGATAAAGGACATAATTATCAAGAGGGGAGATACTTAGGGTTGCTGCTGGCACCAGTGACCCGATGGGCCATTCTGGGTGAGGATGTGTAAATGGGGTGACACATCAGGTGACTATGGGGCATGAAATGCTCAGGCTGCCCAACTCCCACACGGGTCAAAGGACTAGGGGCCTCGGCAGAGGTCAACATCTTCTAAAGACCATCTGCCAGCCTTCACAGAGGCCAGGAACCAACCAATCCCCCCGCGGTCAGCCGGGAGTGAAAAGGGGCCATTTGTTGAGTTCGTCTTCAGAAAATCTACATCGATGTGGCTTTTACAACTTGTGTGTCGGTGACTCATTTTATCGGTGCCAAAGATGACCCCCCCCGCCCCCTCCCAGCCCCGACCCTGGCTCCTCCAACCAGCCACAAATCCCTTCAGGGACCCAAAAAGATGAACAAAAACATCAGAGCTGTTTTTGATAGGATCCCAAGAGCTGAAGCCTGCAAACTATCAAATTTCATGAGTTAAGACTTAATTCATGCAAAACCGACAGGGCCCATACTGACTTCTTACAGACAGACGTTAACATTAAAGGTCTTAGCTTTTGTCTAGGGGAGAATTTAAATCCATGCTTGGACGACAACAGATTCAGGTACCCGAAGTTTTGCAGGGACTGTTTACCAGTATGAAAAACACAAAGAAGTTATGCAACTGAGCATCAAAGAGGAACAAGAGTTTGCATCTGCCTGGGGGACCCTGGGCGTCGCCCTGACCCCCAGCACCGTGCACATCAGGGAAGATGCTAACAAGAATGCATCGAGCTAACTTCCATCCCTTCTTAAAAAATATTTTATTTACTTATTTTTAGAGAGAGGGGAAGGGAGGGAGAAAGGCAGGGAGAGAAACATTGATGTGAGAGAGAAACATCGATCGGTTGGGTACCTGGCCCACAACCCAGGCATATGCCCTGACCGGGAATCAAATTGGTGACCTTTCGGTTTGCAGGACAACACCCAATCCACTGAACCACACCAGTCAGGGCTAACTTGCCTCTTTGCAGGGCTTCCTTGAAGGACCCACAGACTGGAGTTCCCACTGCTGGTCACTGCTGTCCACATCCACCGAGCCCATTCCACTGGGGGCCACATCCTCCAGGAGGTAAAAGCCATCTCTGCTGAAGAACAGCCTCCGTCCCCCAGATTTCCCTCCAAATTCCCTTGCTGGGATCTCTGGGATCTAAACCTCTTCAAATGTCACAAGAAAGTTGGCTGCACAGATGCCGTGAGCTCCTCCGGCGTACGGCAGAGATCCAGAGGGAGAGCCTCCCGTGGCGTCTGCGTCCCTGGGCCCCGGTGATGGGCGGTCTGAGAGCACAAAGGGTCCCTTCCCTTTCCCAGCAGCACAAGCAAACGACAGGGAGGGCCAGGCGCTGTTGGGTTCGAGCTGCTGAATTCCAATGAGGTTTCCCTGCTGCAGCTGCCCGGCCTGCACACCTGCTCAGAATGGACCAGCATTCAGCTCCGCCCTGCACGGAAGGCAGTGTGTGGGGATGGAGAGGGCACACCAAGCCCCTTTGTAGTTCCTTGCCTGTTTACTATGAACTATTCAGTCTGCATCAAAACACCACAGGCTACCATGGACCACGGGAATGGCATTCGCTTCCGACGCTGCCTGTGTTGTTTTCAGATTTCCACACCCTCTCCCAGGAGTGGAGAGCAAGTTAATTAGAGGAGGCGGATGGCAGCTTTTTAAATTAGCTCTTTCTTTTCCTCTTCACTTTCCCAGTGGGCTCAAAAAACATTTCCAAGAGCAGGGATTTCTGCAGTCCACCCACAAAGGGCCTGCCCATAAAAATAATGCAGCTTTTTACAGTCCCAGTGCATAACAGCGGTTCCCAACAGCTGTGAGACTTTTTTCCACGACCAAAAAAAACCCCAAAAAACTAAAGCACAAGAAATTGTTCTGTTAAGGCTCCTCACACTTTCAAAATGAAAAGGAAATTAATTAGCGGTGAAGATGTATCAGAAAGAAAAACGTGCCACTTCAGTATGCTAAAGCGCCTCTAAAAATTACGGGAAAATATATCTACCAGGATACACATATGCTATGTTCTCTGTATAAGTAAATAAGTGAAATTTATGTGTAAGTATGTATATAAATACAGTGTATAATGGCCAGACATGAAATACGGTGAAAGGCACTGTAAGAGCCATTACGTGTTAAACTTTCTGTTGCGTATCAGGCGCTGAAGTTGGCCCATTTATACATTTCTCTATAATCTTCCAAACAGCCGGCCTGCTGGAGAGCAGGCCCATGTCACAGACGCGCGACTATGGCTTAGAGGGGCCCGGGGCGCTGCCCGAGGCCATCGGGTTCGTAGGCAGGGCTCGAGCCCAGAACTGCCTGCCTCTAAACCCTGGGCCCCTTTCACAACATCAGTGGCTTCCAAATACTTTTAGCAATGGGACCATTTTTCCAAAGAATCTTACTTCATTTATTTTATAAGTTCGATTTATAGCCTGTTGTTATTATAAAGTCTATCACCGACAACAATTAAGCTATTCTGATGCACTTACAAATTGGATCTTAAGGGTTGCAGCATGATCCCTGTTGACTTCTCCCGAGGTTACCAGGAAAAGTCCTGACACAGGCCAATCAGTAATGCAAACAGCACCTGGTTTTCAACACCTCGTCCTCTGATCATGGGCTATGATTCTTAAACAAGGCAGACGGGGCAGGAGAGCTACCAAGCTGTGCAAAACCAAATTAATCTATCAGCACAAGGCAATACGCTGGTGGTGTCCCCCACCACACAGCACGCTGCCCAGAAGAGCGACAGCAACGTGTGTTCCAGGGTGGACAGAGGCTGCGCAGGCCACCAAAGCCCGAGCCTGCCCGGCTCTCCCGCTGTGTGTGAGTAGTTTTAAATATTTTTTTCGACTACTTTCTTGGACTTCAGAGGATCTCTACAGAGCTCTGAAATCTCACCGAGCAGAATCTGAAAACCTCTGTGCCACACAAGGAGGAGCTTGGTCCATGCGGGAGATGACACACTGTGCCCAAGCAGGGCGCTTTATGGAAACTGCCCCTAAGGCAAGGCAGTCAGCTGACAACGTGTAGAACTGAAGGGCCTGTTCGCCCATACTTGTGCTTTGGCTTAGGTATTTTCATGCTTTACTTCTATGAACTACCACAACAAAATAGCATAAGATCAGCATCCACACGGAGGTGCTTTATTGTCTAATTAGTATACTATGTAACATAGAAAAGTTAGTATAATATGGTACAGAAAAATATTAGGAAAGTATAAAATATATCAGAGTTTAGTGTAATATGGTAAAGTTAGGATAACCTACATACACATAGATACATAAGTAAAGTATGGATATCTTTTAATAAAGAGATACTATAAATATAGCTTGCCAGCGTATCTTTCAATGGTTATATCTGCTCAAGATTTACTGGAGATAATTCAAGGGCTTAGGGTAAAGAAATTTCAGAAACCATAGATTCTTCTAATTTTGAAGCTAGAAGAAAATTGAAAGGTTGTTTTCTCTTCCAACGCACTCATTCAATCTTTTCACACAGGCGAGGAAATGGAGGCCAGAGAGCTGCAGTGACCTCCCAAGGTCACGGCCCAGGCCCGGGCGCAGGCCTGGGCCTGCCTTCGTTAAACTCTGCCTCCAGATAAGAGCTCGAGGCCTAAATACAATGCCCCCCGCCTGCCCTGGGAATCTCAAGTTACCTATACTTAAATGTTACCTGAGTATCAAGAAACATGTGTTCTTGCCCTGACCGGTACAGCGCAGCTGGGCATCGTCCCATAACGCAAAAGGTCGTCAGTTTGATCCTCGGTCAGGGAACGTGCCTGGGTTGCAGGTTCGGTCCCCAGTTAGGGTGCATGTGTGAGGCAACAAATAGATGTTTCTCTCCCTCCCTTCCCCTCTCTCTAAAGATAAATAAATAAAATCTTAAAAAAAAAAGAAAAAGAAAAAGAAATATCTATTCCTAAGTATTGCTAAAAGGGTGGGGACATTTCCATGTGCGTATCTATTTCTAGATCCTTTCCCCAGAATTGCAGTTGGCGGCTCCCAACGTGCAAGTGACCTGGGCATGGAGGTTCTCGAGACCACCCACGAAGAGTGAAGACACAGTTCAGACCCTCTTGAGGTGGGGGCTGCCCATGACATCAGCCCCACCCTCTAACTTCCTGGAGGAGGGTACCACCTGAGCAAGAAGAGCAAGTGAGCTACCCAATTAGAATGGAGGACTCCCTTCTGCCCACCTCCCCTCGAGGGCACACCCTGGGAAAAGGTGCCGGTGTTGACCCAAAGCCTTGAATCAGGCCAAAGACTGTCTGCTGTCCCTGAAGAGAGAGGGAGACCTTTCGGAAAGGAAACTGAGCTCTCGGCAGATCACAGTCTCATTCATCTCTCCAGCTCACAGGAGTGAGGGTTTGATGGATTTGTGAGTGAGAGGATATTTTTGAAACTGCTGTGCAGTAAATTATATTCATCAAAATATTCCGCTTCAGGCAGCCCTGTCAATAAAAGTGGTCTCTGCTTCAACACACACACACACACACACACACACCCTCCTACCTAAAACAAAAACTGACCAGACAGGTCATTTTTGGGGGCTGACTGAAAAGGGTCTTCTCCTGTCACTTGACTGTCCTGCATCTCGAAAAGGAATTTTCTTTGTGATATTGCTTCTCAGTGTTTAGGTGAAGGGGGAATGTGATTTCAACACAACCAAAGGCTAAGACCCTTCCTAGACTGTCAGGCAACGGAGAAGCTCACAGTCAGGTGGTGTCTTTCATAAACACAAAGCCAGCTCTGGCAAGCTGGGCTGCTAGAATTTTCTAGGTTGACACCCTGGGGACAATCCAAGCACGGGATGTCACATGATCACAAGATTCCTTGTGTCTATCAGGTTTACAAGGCAGGTCCCATTTTCGGATTTAAGTCATTGCCACATGGTGGCTGCGCTGAAATGTCAGCAGGGTATACTGGCCACGCCAGGTGAGATTGCAGCCCCAGTGAGAAAGGTGGCATGGTGAAGGCGAAAGAGCACTCAGATTGAGGTGACCGCAGGCCTGGCGATGGCCAGCTGTCCGCGGAACGAAACCGCAAGACACAGGAACGGACTCTGGATAACTACAGCAAACGTGGGATTTACAGAAAGGCGATGGCGGCCGAGGTAGCAGATTTAAAGAGAGAGGGGAACGGCTAACTGGGTCGTCTTGGGTCGTACACCCATCTATGGCAGGACATGTGGGGGAGAGAGAATTACTGCAAAAGCCAGTCAGAAGGTGGGATGGATGGCAGGTAAGCCACAAACAACGAACATCCACCACAGAATTCCTCCCAGCTCCGTCCCTCACTGTAACTGTGCGGCCTTAGACAAGGTGCGTGACCTCCCGGGCCCATGGGTTGTTTCTCTATAAGCAGGGATGATGCTTAAACACGGGCGTATGTTTGCCATGGTACGGGGAGGATGCAGGCTCGAACAGGACAGAGCCCAGCCCCACTGCTGGGAACGCCGGAGACCTCCCTGGACCCGCTCAGCCTGTTCTCCCCAATCTCAACTAGGTCCAGGGCCCAAGGAACGGAACGAAGCTGGGCTCTGATCAGTTGGATTATGTCCAGAGGGATGCGGTGCAAGGAAAGAAGCCGACAAGGAGTCTGGAAAAAGTGTGGCAGCTGGAACATAGACCTGCCCCCCTGCGGAGTCCACGGCAGTCACGTCCACGGGGTTGCTGGCTGCAGGGGGGGGTCTACCTGTAAGGGTGCAGAGGGGCCATCCTCCAGGTGCTTCCCTAGCCAGCGAGAAGCATCCATCCTGCATTTGAGGCTCACCTTCCACACTACACATCACGCCTCCTGATTTCAAGGTGGCTCCCTAGCCAGGTATCTGGGTACCAGGCTAGGGGTGCCCCAACCAGGAACTGTGAACCCCACAGCTGCTCACCTCAGCTGACATGTTACACTAAGCACCTCAGAGCTTCCTCATCCATCCATCCTCCCATCTGATCCTCACAACAGGTGAGGCACCTGGGTTATCATCCCATGACAATTTCAGCAGAATCTGCCGTGTGCCGGGCACCCGGGCAGCTGAGTCAGACCGATCGGCCCCGCAAACTCAAGAAGCCTGTGTCCCCCTGGGCCCTAAGGACGAGGACCCAGAGCCAAGTGGCTCAGCAACTCGCCCAGGGCTCAGAGCCATGCATGGGCAGAGCCAAGACGAGAGGCCACACGTCTTCTGCCCCTGGTGGTTACCCTAGGGCCTTTCTTCGCATCCTAGAGGTTGACAGCCTGGACTCCTCATTTGCAATCAGTCCCTAGTACATTTGGACTTCACAGAGTGTCCTCGCCTCCAGAGAAAAGATCAAATGGAGTTTCCGCATGTGGACCCACGACCGCCCCACAGGCGGGCACCAGGTGGGCGGCCAGGCCAGCGTGTGTCTCCCGCTCTGCCCCCCTCGCTCTCTCTCCCGGTTTCTTTCAGCCATACCTTACCCCACTCCCTCATTTACCCAGTGGGTCTCTCAGTGTCAGCCACGCCAGCCCAACGACAGCAGCTTGAGGTTCTTGCAACTTAAGGGAGTGACGAGGGGAGGATGTGGGCCACCCGGACCTCAGTTTCACCACATGCCCTCCGTAGAGCATCAGGTCGGCCCACAGATTCAGTTACCATCAGTGGCCCTGGGCAAAGGACGATGCCATCAGAGGGCCGAGGGAGGCTGAATGTGGCTGTGTCCCAAGCAGCCTCTGCGAGGCCACAGGATCCAACTCAGCAGAGAGCAGGGCCGCTCCAGCCGTGGAGTCCTGGCTCCCAAGTTCTTGCGTCCTCACCAGGGAGTCTGTCTGTCTCTGTGTCCATCTCTGTGTGTCTCTGAATCTGTCTCAGCCTCTATCTGTCTGAATATTTGCCTCCCTCCCCTCTCTGCACACGCGTGTGTACGCAAACATGAGCGTGTACCCCGGCCCCTTGCCTCTCAGTTTCTCCAGCTCCCCCTCTGGTCAAAACGAGAGCAGTGCATTTGGAGGCGGCCCTGCTAATGTGAATCCAGCTCCATCAATAATCAGAACTCATGTGTTTTGACTACATAATTCGCCATTTATAATTTTGTCTTTAAACTGGCTTTTTAAAGCCTTGCAAATTATTATGAATAATAGCGATCGGCTCTTACTTTTGAAGGCTTCTACTGCGTCAGACACTCATATCCCTGGGATATCCTCATTTTTTCGCAGTGCTTCACTCTGTATAAATAAACTACTGAGGCACACTGAGAGGTTCCAGCTTCTCTCTCTCCCTCTCTCTCTCTCACACACACACACCCCTTACATGTGGATTTCAACCAGCTTGCTAAACCCCAAGCAGCCCAGAAAGCATCTTGTGAGCATCTTGTGAGATCATCACTGTATCTCGCCCTCCTGCTGAGAATGCTGACCTTGAGAGGGGCCTCGGGAGGCCCCGAAGTTCTGCCTGACTGAGAGAGAACGTGCTCCCGAGTGGGTTTAGTTTTTGTTGTATTTCACCTACCTACAAACTGGTAATTTTTGTGGTCCTGCCCAGGGTCCACGCTCGACCAATACCTCCGACAGCCACTTCCACTAACCAAAGACGAATTCTCTGCAAAGCGTTCCCAGCTCTGCCGAATAAGCTCGCAACGAGTGTTGGCCATTGGGTCTACCTGTAAGGGTGTAGAGGGGCTGCCCTCCAGGCGCTTCCCCAGCCAGCGAGAAGCACCCGCCCTGCATCTGAGGCTCTAGGAATAGCACATGGGAATAAAATGCACAGCCCTGGACTTGGCTGGGGCGGTTAGAATACTTCAGCAAAAAGTCTTAAATGTAGGAAGTTTTAAAAGCTCATTTTTCTACCACTCTCTGCACACAATGCTTTTTGCACAATGAAGAAGGGGGTCCTACGTCTTTTGTTCCTTTCCCTCCAATCTCTTTCCACGAGACAGAGTAATGGAGAGGCTTGTGAACAGCCTCCTGATGGCGGGGTGTAAGCGCCGCTCCACACCGCGAAGACGTGCTCTCTCCCCAGGCACTGCCTGCCCCGCTGAATTCTCACACCCTCTCTCACACACAACACAGCGCCCTCAACTTGGTCCTCGACCCGCTTACAAAAAGTCTGTAAAGTCTGAATGAAAGTATCTTCACACAGAATTTATGAATCACAAGATTCTGCTAAAGAGCACACCATTCACCGAATATAAAAACGAGCGCCAACAGATCTGGTTCCAAAACTCATGCCCTGCCCCCTTGTGACATGGACCACTTTGGGCGGGTTTCATAACATTGCCAGGCCTTGGTTTCCTCGTCTATGCCATGGGGACTGGCAGGTGGCAGGACCACCAACAGCATGGGGTTGCTTTGACAACTGAGTTTATGCCTGTAAAGCAACTTGCACAATGCCACGCATTTAGAAGGCGTTTTTACTGTCTCCAGTTCTCAAAGTGTTAAAATGCTACAACCAACATGGCTGTATCCTTCACATTAACACCATCAGAGACACATTAAAGTGTAGCCGTGTCTTCTTTAAAGCCCCCCATGGTCAGGGGACAGCTGTACCAGTGATTCATGAGTTTACGGACTGATGAGAAAAGAATGTGATTTCCTTGTTCTCTCCACACACCCGACACCCTCTGTACACGCACACACACACACACTCACACTGCTAACATGGCTGTGGGCGAGGAATTGTAAAATTAAGCAACACACTTCACTCGCCTATTTACTGAATTAATTCACAGCCACTCAGAGAGACGCTGTAATCAGCAAAGCAGAAGTGCTGACAGGCGGGGTCTGTTCTACGCTCAGGTCCACCTGGAGTTCTTCTCTTGTGTTCCCTGGAAGACAGGCTTCTCAGAGGGAAGAAGGAAGCCAGTCATCACAAAGCCTGGGAGAGAAGGTTCCAGGCAGAGAGGATCACAGATGAAGAGCCCTGGGGTGCGAAGGCACTTGCTGAGTGCAGGGAGTGGACGTAAGGCCCCCGGGGACAGCGAGAGGACAAGGAGGAGAAAGTCTGCAGGAGTTAGGATGCCATCCTGTGGGGGAGACACCCAGCCTGATGTATGCTGCTCAAAGGTCACTGTGAGCCTCTGAGAACAGTCGCAGGGGCAGGAGGGGGGCGATGGTGGTACACCCTCCATCAATGAGGAGGTATTTGAGTCCAGAAGAAAGAAGGTGGAATCTTGGACTAGAACAGCAGCAACTAAGAAGGTGGGAAGTGGCCAGAGCAGAGATTCCACGTGTGCTTTCACAAAGTTTTGGCTAAAATAAGCATTTAGCCTTGGCTGGCATGGTTCAGTGGATTGAGAGCCAGAGTGCGAACCAAAGTGTCACCAGTTCGATTCCCAGTCAGGGCACATGCCTGGGTTGGAGGCCAGGTCCCCAGTAGGGGGCGTGTGAGAGGGGCAACCACCCATTGATATTTCCCTCTCTTTCTCCCTCCCTTCCCCCCCTCTGAAAATAAACAGAATCTCTAAAAAATAAAATAAGCATTTATTTGCACTTGCACTATGATCGACACAAGGAAGAAAATAATTTTTCTTGATGCTAAGAAACTGAATCATCTTACACCAGGTGGTTTAATAATAGCACAAATACTGGAGCCATAATCAGTGGTTTAAACACGAGGAGGCTGATAGGTAGCCTCAGGTTTCAGTTACATTTAACAAAACTCCAATGAGCAGATACAATATCCCACATCAAACAGGCAAACTGTCTTGAGGTTAAGGGATTTGTGACAATCACCCAACTGAGTTCAAACAGACTCTCAGGGCCTACTTCTTGCCGATACACTGCCCAGTTTTACTATAAAAAGAACAGAATAAAGTACAAATCGGACAACAGCCACTCGGCTATTTCTCTTTGTCAACCCCTCTGACTTACAAACATCCTCCAGCCTCCTCCGTTATTTTTAGGGCAAGGTGTAAAAGGCCAGCCTGTGCTTTGTTTCTCCAATCTCTAGCATCAGATGTTCAACATTTTCCATTTATCACAAGGTTCCTGCTTTTTAAAAGTTGTGCTTCTGGCTTCAGCTGGAATCTTAATGTAAGTTGAATTAAATAATGAGGGGCTTATCTTTTCTTTATCTGTCACGGGACGCGTTACTGGATCGAACATTAGAAATAAGAGAAGGAACGAGTCAAGGATTTCACCTAAGTTTTGGCTCATACCCCGGGGTGAGGGGCGGTATTGCTGTGCACACGGGCTTTAGCCTGAGTGCAGAATCCAGTGAATTTCGGCCAAAATTAAAATGGAAAAGCTCCGACCCTTGACCATCTCCACATCGCCCTTCCTTCTAAAGTCAACACCAGAGGGGGTCCGTCTGTTTGGCTCTGGTAACGGGGGTCCACACGACCACTGAGAGGTCCGACCCGCTCCAGATCTGACTCGCTGATGGAAGTCCATCAACCGAACCCACTGAAGTCCATGGAGATCTTACAACGAAGACGACTGCGAAGGAAGTACACCATTCCCGCCAAAGCACACAAAAATGCTCGGACACCGAAAAATCACCCGGTACTCCTAAGCACCGTTTCCAGGCGGAGACCTACAACCCTGACTCCCCCTTCAGGCACCATTTTCACTCCAGGACTTGGCAGCAATGTCTCTGAAGGAAAGGGAAGGAGAGAGAGAAGGGCAGGCATGTGTCGCTCCGGACAAGGGTCTCCAGAGGGGGACACAGCCACCCTAGCACTGTGTCCCATGCTCTCTGCCCACGCTCTCTCTTTCCAGGTCCCATGAGGGAAGAGGCACGCTTGCTTCCAGACAGGTGGACCCACGGTAAAAACGGGGCTTGGGGGCCCCTCAAGAACTTGAAACCCCGTTCCTTCATTTCCCCGGAGAACTCAGTGCCCTGCTTGTCCCAGAGCCTGGAGCTCCACAGGAACCCTGGCAGAATCGGAAGGGCCACCCCCCAACTTTGGCACCTGGACACCCCCCAACTCCACATGGTCCCCCAACTCCCCTCTTTCTACAGTAGAATAATGTTGTCTGCAAGTGATCATGGCCCACAGGCCGACAGTCCGGGGCCTGATCTGCGCCCAGTTTCCTTGTCCTGCTGCTTATAAAACCTTTCACCTGGGGGCCGTCCACGTGCTGGGCCATCACTGCCATATTTCAACAGCCCTGAGCACAGGCACCTCGCTGCTCCCTGAGCTGCACCTCCGAAATGCAGTGGCTCCTCCCAGTTCCAGGTCCTTCCACTGCCCTTTCCAACATGAGTGCTTTACCTAAAATCCTTGCGCTCCCGTGGCTCTCCCGCCTCACGAACACGCTGTAGTAACTTCGCGCGCGATCGGCCAGGTCAGTGCGTCCAGCAGCTCTAACCATCTCCAAGGCCCCTCAATTTCCAGGGAAAAAACCCAAACTTTTTTTTTTTGGGGGGGGGGTCTTCACATACAGTGGAATATTAAGTAAAATGACACTATTTTCCCTGCAGGACAAGCTGTGGGCTCTGGGCGGCTGTCACTCTGCCCCCTGTGGAGAAAGCCCAGCCCAACCCAGACAACCACCCTGATGAGCAGCCTCTTGTGCGCAAAACCGTCTCCCACACGGAGCGAAGGAGTTGAGGCGCTTTGTTAACCAGCGAGACCACAGGGGAAAATTTCAGGAAAGCCAAATTTCCGAACAACGCTAAAACAAGAAGCCAAGCTCTTAATTCAAAAGAGGATCCAATTTAAAGAGCAGGGGCCGCCCAGTCTCTGAGGCTGCGAACTGGACGCCCACAACGAGAGAACCTCAACAACGCGGCTGACACAGAGCAAGACAAAAAGAAGCCAAGAACAAAGGGGGGCTTTTCTCCGTTCTTAATCCCCTTGAACAGAGTCTCAAATCTGATCAGCAGGTTCCCTTTCTAACTCCACCAAAGCCCTCTCCCCCTCAGTTTAGACTCCTTAGCAGGGGCCTTTCCAGATTTCGCCACTGCCGTTTCTCTCTGGCTCCACCCCCCAGTCCCATGCCTTGTGTGCCCAGTACTCAGGCCAAACCCCACACCCTGCCCTGCACCAGCCCCCCTGCAGGCCCGTTGTAGCCCCTCCCCACTTGCTCCCGCTGCCCCCTCCACCTGGTATGCCTTCTTGCCCAGTTGAAGCCTGCTTGCCTTTCTGGGCTCAGCGGAAGTGTCGTTCCCTCCATACAGCCCTCTTGTCCTGCTCTCTCCGTTGCTTCACCCCTACTGAATGCTGAGGTCTCACCCCAGTGCTTGCGACACCCGCGTGAACAGCGTGGGTGCCTGGCACCAGCCTCCCTCAGTGCACCGGAAGCTCTCACCACCGCTGCATCACCTTTGCCCCCAGTTTTTCCTGTGCAGCCATCATTCTGCCACTTTGGCCTAGTCTATTGTACAACTTGACTGCTCCAAGTTCATCTAATATTTATTACAAATAAAAGACTACATCTGGGTATGGGGGAGCTATTTCCCAGGACCCCTGAGATTTGGGCAACTTATACCTTCTCCGGGAAAGCCGGTACCCAATCACACCCACACCTCTGGTTTTCTTCCATATATCATGCCAAACACTTAAGCTGTAAGTTTCAGAAAGGGTGGTCACGTTTGGAGAGGCGGGGAAAAAACTGTACCCAAGAAATTACTGATATGATATGATATAAATATTTGAGCACAGATGGGAAACATAGTGCATAAGCCCAGGAGGATAAGCACGAAGAACAGAAACGGCATTATTAAAGGAACCCCACCTGAGCAGGCTAGTTTCTGAGGTTTAGCACCTTCTTTTCCATTTGACGGGCACTAAGGGGTTTTCTTGACAGAAAGAGTTGAGATGAGTGATACTACTGTATCTTTTTGCTAATGCATCAGCCTTTCAGGGTTTTCTTCACCAGCTGTCTAGGAATTATGCTATACTTAATAAACCAAAAACAAACACCACAAGCATACTATTTCCTGAACATCTTATGTATCATTTCTTCTCTAGACTCCCCAAACACCAGCATGCCCTCTCTTACATGCAGAATCCTTCTGCAACAGGGAGGGGCTGGGGGTGCACCCCCCTTCACCAATGCCATAACCAAGGCTTGGGAAGCTGGTTCTGAGGGCAGAGTGAGATGGCAGCACCATGTGCCCAGAAACCCAGGACAGGTCTGCAATGAGCTAGCACAGTGGTCCACTAGTGGTTTTACGGTGCATTTGTCAGCTCTGCACTGTTCTTCACAGCAGAGACGGGCTGGGTACTGCTGACCTAGGCACACTCTCCCCTTTCTATCCCAGTTCATCAGACACCCCCTACCCAAGTCTCAACGGCACCTGCCTCTCTGGTCCACATAAAATATGCATGGATCCATTTCACCAGTCGGAAAGACAATGAGGGTCCCTGAGCCCACGGGCGGGACCATGGCAACAGGGCACACTCACGCAGGGAGGGCAGGCATGAGAGAGAAATCAGGGGCGGGGGGCTCTGCCGGCTGCAGCCTCCTCTCAGCCCCTGTCCTGGCTCCAGGAGCAGATGCCTGGTGACCACAGCGCCAAGACTCAACCCTGTGATGGTCTTGGGGTCTGGAGGCAGCCCCAGGACCAGGCAGTTGGGCTGAGTGGTAAGAGTTATACCTGGGAGAGACACATGTCCTCAGAGCTGGCTTACACACTCTCTTCCCTCCTCAGTTACTAGAACAGTCAGACGTGAGGGATGTTGAGAACAAACATGTCTCCCCTTCCAAAGTCCTGCTTCTCCCCTCACTGACAGCACCTGGAGGCACCCCCATCCGCCAGACTACACCCTTCCCTTCTTACCTGGAGCCCTTTCCCATGGACTCCACTTCCGTCCAGCGCCCAGAACCACCAGCCGCAAGGCTCCCAGGCAAACACTGCCAGAAGCTTCCGGCCATGCATAATTCCTGCTTCTTGCCGTCCTTGTGTCTCGGGTCGGCCAGCGCTGCCTTGGTATCTACAGAAGCTACAGGTGCCCAAACACCTAAGGGTTGTCCCAGGAGCAGCCTTCCTCCCCCAGCACCCCAGTCAGGGTGGATGACGCAGGCTGAGCTGCAGAAAGGAAGCTCACTCCCTACCAGGGACCAGGGCCCGGAGCAGCGGCTCTCCTCTCGGCCCCCTCACCTCCGCAGCTTGGCTCTCGGCCTGTGCAGACGCACCAGCGGCTGCGCACGGAACTCCCCCGGTGGCCTGCCACCCGTCAGAGGTGGCAGGAGGTCAGAGAGGAGCAGCCCCAGGAAGCCTGGGACTAAGTCCCCTGTTTTAGATCAGATCGAAGAAGATTCTATTGAAAAAGCCACAAACTCTAATGCTTTAGATTTTTCAGGGGTTTCCCCCCCTAGTTTTCTTTTAAAGGGAGGGCCCCCTTTTTCTAAAGCCATCCTGACCATTACCCCTAGAAAAACCCCATCATTCACAGGAGACAGATTCCGTCTTTAAATCAGTTTCATTTTTCCCCCCTCATTGGAGACAGAGGGTGCCCAGCCAGAAGAGGCAGCGACGAAGCCCTTGTGAGAAGCAGCGTGCTCGGGATAGAATGACACAGGGTTAGGGTTAGGGACCCTCGTCTTCCCACCCTCCCTCCCCTCCCTCCCCCCGCACACATCAGCTGCTTCCCACATGCCCACTGAGGTGCTCAGCCTTTTCCTTTCCCCCAAGAGCAAGCATCGTTCCTGAGAGACGGACGCTGAGTGGTGACCCTCACAGCCCCGCGGCCCAGCCAGCCAGAGGCGTGCCTTCGGGGTCATTTCTTCTCTCCTGGACCATTAGAGAAAACGGTCACCGGATCCTCTTCTGAACGAGGAGGGGCTGGGAAACTCCATGCGTGACCTACATGTGTGCAGATGGTTTCCCTAAGCAAAGCCAGCCTCTTCTGCCTTCTTCCCGGAGGGAAAAAGACTTCCAGACCACCCCAGCAGTGGCCCTTTAATGCAGAACAATGAACAATCAGCAACCTCCACCCAGGTCCCGAGGCCCTGATGTACGGCAAGGCCTCTGGAGACCCCTGGAGCCAGATGGCTTCTGAAGTTCCACCGGGGCCCTAATCAGATCCCCAAAGCTGCAGGAAGCACCCCACCCCTTGGGGTGGGTGGCCGCACAGAGGGTGGCAACTGTTACTGTGAGAGTCTCCCCCCCGCGAGGACAAACGGCAGCCCCGGTCTTGAACACTCAAGGGAAGGCCTGCACCAAGGGCCCGCTCTTGGTCGTTTTTATCCTCAAATGAACCGTCCACTACATTTCGTTGGGGGACAGAGAATTTGCAGGCTAAGCTATTTCGCTGCCCTGGGAGGCTGCTTTGATTTTAGCTTAGCAAATGACATAGTCCATCTAGAACTATATTTTCCAGCAAATTGAAAGGTAAAGCCAAAAGATAAAATGACTACCTGACTCACTTTGAATAATGACTAACAGCAAAGGCCTGAGTGATATTTGACAAATGATGTGCTTGTGGGATTTAAGATAACTTTCCATCAAGAAGCAGCCCTCTGTGACTTCTAAGGTCCTGGTGTGTCCAGCTGTGCGACTCTGAGGCTCTGAAACCCCACCGACACCGCGGCGTCAGTGAAGCTGGGCAGCTGATGGCACAATGGCCCGGCCGCTGGCCTGAGCTGCAGCCTCAGAAGGACACAGAGCTACTACCATCTCCCCGGAGCAAACCAAGCCCAGAGCGGGGCTGCTCCTGCTTCCATTTAAGGAGAAAGCAGAGGAGAAGGTGAACGCGGCAGAGCCAGAAAACGAGCTCTTCTCCGTGAGGCGGGTCTGCAGTACAGGACCTGTGGGAAGGCCGCCACCCCCACGCTCCCTCGCTGCACTGCCACCATGAGCTTGTGCAGAAGAGCCACCTGCCTGGTGCCCTGAGACGATTCCTTTGCGAGGCTACAAATGCAGGAACAAAGGTAATTTACTGCTCACAGTCCCACCCAGCCTCCTCATTAGCCCCTGAAGCACTCGCAGGTGTCTCATCTACCTGGCGAGGAGCGGCTTCCTCGGGAAGAAGGAGATGCGGGCAGGGTGAGAGAGCAGACGAGAGACAGAGGGAGGACAGCGCTCAGGAGAGTGGCCGGACGCTGAGTACAGAGGTTTGGGAGAAAACGGATGGCTAAGAAACGCAAAGCGTCCAGGAGGAGAGACCAGACACAGGGCGGGGGGAGAGCAGGGCTGTGGCACGTGAGACAGGGACAGGCTCCCGCTGCTGCAGCCTGCCATGCATCCTCTCTTGGGATGCTCCCAAAAGCACCGGCAGGGAATCATGCTTCCTTGAACCAGGGGGCACCAGGAGGATCCTGTGATGCCACACTGTGACAACAGGCAGGCAGAGTTCTGAACACTCATTCATATTTGTTCATGCATTCGTTCATTTAACACGCTATTTCCTGAGAACCCACTACATACCAGGCACCGTGCTGGGCACTAGGGCGCAAGCGTGAACAAGCAGATTGCACTCACACTGCTTACACTCTGATGAGGACAGTTAAAGGGGACCAAGCAAAGAACCACACATGATGATAGGTATCGAGAAGAGCTCAGATAGATGCCATGGCTGGTGCGGCTCAGTGGACTGAGTGCTGGCCTGAGAACCAAAGGGTCGCTGGTTTGATTCCCAGTCAGGGCACATGCCTGGGCTGAGGGCCAGGTCCCAAGCAGGGGGCGTGCGAGAGGCAACCACACATTTATGTTTCTCCCCCTCTCCTTCTCGCTCCCTTCCCCCTTCCCTTCCATCTAAAAATAAATAAATCTTTAAAGAAAAAAAAAAACTTAGAGGAGAAGAGAATATGTAGAGCTGCAATGACCAGTCCACCCACCAGGCATGACAATTTGATTAAAATTCGATAGAATCTAAAATTCGGTTTCTTGGAAGCACTACCCACATTTCGAGTGCTCAATGGGCACGTGTGCCTGGTCGGCTACCCAACAGGCACATGTGGCTGGTGGGCGACCATGTGGCTGGGACAGATTGGAGAACCTTACATCCTCACAGAAGGTTCCATCAGACAGCACTGGAGAAGGAGCCGGCATGGGGCCGGATGCTCTCTGGCAGCTGACAGCATGTGCAAAGGTTCTGAGGCAGGGGAGCACTGCTTGTCCAAAGAGCTGACAAGTGACCGCTGTGGCCAGAGAGCAGCAGGGGAGTGGTTGGGGACAGAGACAGGCCTATAGGCTTCTAGGTCCCCATAGGGGTTTGGATTTTAGACTAATAGCAATGGAAGCGGATACAGGGGAGGAGCATGACTTTTAGGAAGACAGAAGGTGAGCAAAAAGAAGAATATCTGACCAGCAGGTTTCTGACTGGAGTGGTGGGGTGGGTGAGATGCCGTGTGCCGGGGTGGGGACTGACCTAGTTTGTACGCGTGTTATTTTGCTTTTGAGAAGAGGGAGGTCATCAGTTCTATTTTGGACACGTGACGCCTGAGCTCCCATTAGAAACCCAAGAAGAGACAGGAAGTATGCACCTGCACAGGTACAGTGCTCAGAGGAAAGGGGTGGGTACCGGCGGGGATATTCTACACGATACGTAACAGTATTACATCCACAAGCACAGTTGAGACGTCTTCGGGAAAGAATGGAGAAACAAAGGCGGTGGCCCAGGTCAAAGACTGCAGGACCCACGTGTGGATAAGCAGGCCTGAGGTCGTGAGGGCAGGGCGCACGGGGCCGCACCAGCCAGCTTCAGAACCAGGGCGCATCGAACTGCAACTCCCCTCCTGCGTTGGTAAGTGAAGTTTTCCCAGAACCCTGGTTTTCTAATTGTGGCTGCTTCCGCCCTCTCACAGCAGAGATGAGCTGTTGTGACCAAGACTACGTGACCTCCGAAGTCTAAAACATTGGCTCCTGGACCTTTACAGGGAAACTTCGCTGACCCAGAGGCCTCAGTTTGCACCTAAAAACTGGGGTAGTAGTGCCTGCGTCGTGGGATTAGTGGATATACTATTTCTATGATGGAAAACACCGGAGGCTACCCAGCTGGCTCCGAGGAAGAGTTTCTCACTCTCGGCTCTGACACGGCGGCACCCAGTTCTGTTTCTGTGTTTGGCAATGCAGGTAACACACACCTGGCTCTCCAGAAACAGCCGCTACAGTGACTTTGTACATATAACCAGAACCAGTGTCATCCGAACCACTGCTTCCAACACCGGATGGATGTGTGTAAAGCAGTCCGACCTTCGCGGCCACTCGGTCTGCCCCAGACTCCCCTCCAGCCCGAAACAAAAGCATTAGACCAAGAACAACTGGCTTTCACGGGACAATTGTTTACAACGCCCAAGTCCTCATCGCTCATCTTCGGGGGAGAGGATGGAATCGTTCAACATTGTTTGCTTACCCCAGTATGCTGCCCTGGCTCAGGCAGTCCATCTGTCAAGAACAGCCAATCATATTTCAGGCTAAAGTGGTTCCTAGGCAACCAAAACTACAGCCCTAGGCAGGAGAAAGAAACAAGGGGGTGGGGGCAGAAGGGTCAATGGGAGAGATTGGCCCAGGATCCAATGATCTGGACGTAACACTTGTCCACAGTCACTCACTCAGCACCCTAGTCCTAGCCGCCTGCCCCACCATCAGTAGGCGCCGCCCCTCGGCGCCCCAGCAGAAAGGGACGGCTGACCCCTTGGGCCACTGAGAGCTACCTGGAGAGCTTCAGAATGTTCTTGCCATCAACCGCGTCAGAGAAAGCCTGCAGGTAAGTCCCACAGAGAAGGTAGTGAAGGGCCAGGAACCACTGCACACAGGTACCTGGCCACAGAAGCCATGCTGGACGTACCTAGGCATGACGGCCAAGCAAAAAGCGCCTGCTCTGAACTCCCTGCTTGTGTCCCTCCAAAATCTGCATGCTGAAACCCTAACCCCCGACGTCATTAGATCATGAGGGCGGGGCCCTCATGGGATTAGTGCCCGTAAGAGAGGAGGCAGGAGAGCCCTGGCTTTTCTCTCCCCTGCCCCTTCTCTGCGGACATACGACGGTCATCTGTAAACCAGGAAGTGGACCCTCGCCAGGCGCTAAAACTGCCGACACACGGACCCTGGGTTTCCCAGCCTTCAGAACCATAAGGAATCGACGTCTGCCGTTTACACCACAGCAAAGCCGCGATGCTTCTGTTACAGCGACCTGAACTAAGCCCCTGGAGGAGCCTCTGGGCTCGGGCAACTCCCACTCCGCCGACAACTTCGCAGCTTGTTCAGGTCTGGGGAGCAAAAACGCTACTCATTTTGTCCAACAATAATATCCAAAGGGAAAGCTGCTTCCAGGACCCGCGAAGCTGTCCACAGCCCACATCAGGAAGGCTGTCATGTGAGCTGAATAACAGCCAAGGGTCGCCTCCAGAAAGAAGACCTGGAAAGAGACCCAATGAGGCCTGAGAGACTCCCGCCAGGAGCCCCAGGGGCCCTTTCTGGCCTCTGAGGGACTTAAGTGCTGGCGGTTTTCAGGCCCCGAGTGTCCACGCTTCTGCTGCTGGGTGGTGCTTCTGTCTGCTCAGTCTTTAGAGACGTGGCACCGCGCTGCCGAGAAGCCGTCCGAAGCAGGCGGAACACGGTCACTGGAGCCACAGGGAGACGAAAGGGGCCAAACCTCCACTTTCTCAATGTGACCACAGATGGGCGGGGCTCCAATCCTCCTACTGGAACCACTCAACCGGTGATCTCTCCCTGGTCCTGGCCCCTCTCTCAGCAACAATTCTGACCCCACCTGTTTCTCGGGTCCCAGCCCAAATTCATCAACTTTCCCCCAGACATGCTCCCAGTCCAGTTTTCTGGTCTTGGCAAATGCCACATCCTCGTCCTAGTCGTCCCAGCCTGAAACCATGGTCCAGCCTGCCTGCGCCTGCCTCATCAATCACCAGGGCCTGTGTCGCCATCCTGCCCTGTGTCCCTCCCTCCATCCTGATCCTCACGGGCCTACCAGCCATGGGTTTCCCTACTTGTGACTGGTTTTGCAGAGCCCAGACGTGAGTGGAGTCGCAGCCGAAGCAGGCTGAGCTTGCGAACGGAACCACCCCTGGTCCTCTCAGATGGCAGTGGCCCCCAGGCTGTCCCTGGGTGGCTTGGGTGTGAGAATTTGCAGGAAGCTGAGGGGGTGTCTGGAATGAGGGTCCCGAACTACACAAAGGGCAAAGTACCCAACGCTGCTTCGCTTAGCAGAAGCCGAGCCACAAGGGGCCGCCGCGGAAGGAAGGCGCAAGCGGCGGGTCTAATCGATAGGCACAGGCCGCATCCTCCGGAGTACTTCCTGTCCCTCTCCTGTGCATTCCCCGCCCACCCCGCTGAGAAGTGTTTCTGCAGCGGAATTCTCCTCTCCCTGCCACCCCGCTTCCATTTGGAAATAAGGGAGGCTGTCGCTACCAGAACTTCTTTTCCAGACAGTAAAGAGGCAGCTACAGAAGTGGCCAGCGGTTTCTCATAGGCCAGGATGGAGGGACTAAACCAGCACAGCGCTTCTCAAACTCTCTGGCCTATAAATTGCATGGCCATCTTTATAAATTGGCTGGTCTGGGGTGGGGCCGGAGTTCTGCATTTCTAAGCAGCCCCCAGGGGAAACTGTGGACCACCCTGGATGTCTCAAGGGACTGATCAATGCTTGGGCCTCCATGTCCCGGCCCCAACCCCCAAACCCCAAACCCATAGCCTTCCTGCTGTTCCTCCCCAAAGGGGAAACGCTGGACTCCCACTCTTCCTCTCTCTTCTTTCCTACTGTACCCTACACAGAATGGAGCTATCAGCCAGGCTACCAAAGCTGCTCCAAAGGTACCCCAAGCCTGAAATCTGAAAAAAACAAATACTAGAACTGAACCCCGCTCCCCCCCCCCCAAAAAAAACCCTGTAGGCACTGCCATATCATCTCTATCTGCCTCTGTCCTCTGGTTTCTCTCTAAGGCATGAGACTGGGCCCTCCTTAAGCTGATCATTTACAGGGAACCACTGCAGAAAAAGAGAAACATTCACTCTAGGTTCTAGTTGTCACTGACTGTGCCTCAGAGCAGGTGTGCACCTGACAGTGTCGTCTCGCCGTGGAAGCTTCTTCCAAGCCACAGACTGCGTGCTATGCCACCCGGTGTATTACTCACACGCGTGCGTTTTCAGGTGCATGGAAACACATGCCATTGTGAAAGGCTTGAGCCTGTACAGAAAAGGGGTGCTCTCTTCATACATTTTTTTAAAGCTCTGCAAAACGAGCAGGTCTGTAGTAGAAAAGCAAGCCCCGGCTATTCAGAGAGCAGAGACGGAATTTTAGAGAAGAATGGTTACTAGGAAGGGCACCAGCCCCAAACATTTCCTCTCTCTCCATTTAAAGAAACAAGAAGGTTAGGGGAGAGCCAGTGGGATTTTGTGAACGTGTAACATACTATGGCAGAGATCTGTATTCATAGACAAAGTAGCAGCTCCAGGGAGGGAAGGCTGGTGATAAGGACCAACTCAACCAAGCACAGTTGCTGCTAAGCTTCCATTACAACTTGGCAAATCAACCTGGGGCTTCATTTAAATACCGCTAACCCCACAGGGCAGGACCTGAGGGGCTGTATCCAAAAGGGCTGTGTATCTAACAGAATCTCCCCAAACTCAGACCTCGGGGGATTCCTGGTCGCTCATTAACTAAACTGGGAAAGAGGGGAGGGAAGTTGGGGGCTGGTGAGCTCCATTTCCAACGGCTGAGAAGCCTATTTTCTCAACCCGACGGTCTCATTATTTTCTCCAAGTCCCACGCTCTTTGACAGGGCTGAGCCCTGGTAGCTAGCTAGCGCCTGACGGACTATTTCCAGTTTAGAGACTTTTTAAAAAGAGGTCGAAACTGTCCTTTTCTCCTGAGGCTCGAATCCTTCCTGCCTCCAACAATACTCCACGTGGACGAAAACCAGGGCAAGGATAGGCTCGACGACGCTAAAGTAAGTAAATAAATAAATAACTCCTCCAATGTGATCGGCCTCCATTGTAAGGCGCTCCCTCGAGCCACAGGGATGAAGACAAATGATCGGTGCACACACCTGCTCCTAAGTGAGGTTCGCTGGAAATGCATGAGGCTCAGCCTAGCATTACATCACCGCGCCAGGCCCGCTCCCCATTGAAGCCCAGGCCTGGGGATGTGTGAGGAAGCCCCATATGGCAGCCTGTCCCTAGTACGACACACAGCCCCATCCCCACTATCTTTTAATCTACACAAGGGCTCTCGTGAAACAAGCGCTTCACCACCACCATCCCCCACCCCCAGATCCCCAGAAAATTCTCTCTCTGAAACGTTCTTCTCTTCGGGAAAGAGAAGGCTGGAACGTGGAGGCTCACTTTGCAGCCGAGGCTGACCTGCTGAAAAATGGCCCGGCGGTCAGGTCGATTCCCTAAGCCCCATCCTCCACACACGCCTGGGCAGGGAATGGAGACGACCTCACACAAACGGCAGTTCTCACAAACGCCCATCCAGGGTAAAGGCCACTTCAGAGCACATTAGCTCTGTGGTTGAGAGAAAAGATCGGATTCCTGGGTCGATGCACAGTCAAATCCTGCCTCTACCAATGGACCAATGACAAGGCTGTTCGGCTGGCTTTACTAAGAATAGCAGGCGGCCTTGTCCTCGACAGTGTTCCCCACAGAGTGAGCGTGTGGATGCTCCGGCTAACCCGATGCAAGCCTACCGCGATGCTCCACGCCATCTGCCTGACCAAGCGAGTGGCTGTCCCTAAACTGGTTTGTCTCGCGGGCATGGAGCTGCCACACTGGAGGGTTCTTCCCAAGAGGCCCCAGTTGATGCCCGGCTGTTCCCTTGCAGGAAATACCACTGTGCCGGGGGGTGCAGAGTTAAGATGTTGATGGCAGGAGAGGCCCCCCACCATGCCCTGGGCCACTGAACAACAAAAACAATTCCGGAGGGTCATTTCTGCCCCCGGGGCAGTATTCTGGGGTTGCCAGATGCTCATTCCAGACCAGGCACCAGGTAACGCCATGCAAGGCTGCCGAGATCCCAGGGCCAGCCTCAGCTCCAGGCTGCACGGGCATTAGGGGAGGAGACACTAACAAAGCCCAGGCAGCTTTTCCTGGAGGAGAGGGGGTTCCAGGCGGCCGGGGGAGCACTTACATTGCCTCGGAAGCCTCCAGGTTCAGGTCGCAGGCTGGGACTGGCTGCAGGGACTGCGACCCTCCCATCCTCGCTGCGCCCTGGCAAGCAGGCTAGCCGCGAGCAGGGCCAGCGTCCTGGCGCGCTTCCTCCAGCCGGGAGGCCGGGGCGGGCCGGCCGGCGGCCGGGGCTGGTGCACTGCAGAGGGGCGCAGCTGTTGGCATCCGTGACGGCGGCGGCAGCAGGGAGCTGCGGCTCGGGCCGATCCGGAGCCCAGGGAGCGATCGCCGCGGAAGTGTGCGCGTGAGGGTGGCCGACGCGCGCCTAAGTGTGTGCGCGAGTGTGGCCGGCGCACGGCTCTGCCCGGGGCGCGCGAGTCTCAGTGTGGTCCCGTCCGAAAGGATCTGCTCTTAAACCCCCGGCAGCAGGGCTCCTGTGTGTGACACGGTGATGTCATCATCCCCGAGCAGCCCCGACACTAGCATCTTCACAAAGCTTCATCGTTGACTCCTCCGGAAACGGAGCCAGGGGGAGGGAGGGCGAAGACCCTCCCTCCGTACCTACACCGCCTCCCCCAGCAGCCTTCAACCGCTTGCATTGGGTGGCTTTGAAATGCTAATATACTGCGGGCTGGGGAGGCTGGGGCCCCGGGAGGGGCGTGGTGGTCCGCCTGGCTGACCACAGAGTAGTGCTGGGGGGGGTGGGGGGTGGCGGTATTCTCCACGGGGGTGGCGGTATTCTCCACCGGGCTGGCTCATCCCTCCAGGAGGAAGGAAATGGACTCTCCCGCCCCAGCGCGAAGGGTGGCTGGAGGAGCAGGTAAACAGGCGGCCCCAGGAAATATAAGTGGTTTGCAGGCGCCACTGCAGCCTCTGCCTCCTTCGGCCGGTAGCCAGGCTCTGGAGGCACTGACGCCTGAATGAGAGAGAGGTGAGGGCCTGCCCCTCCCTCCCCTGACCAATGAGCCCAGGTGGGACCTCCAAGGACACCTTTGCTCATACAATTGGGGAGGTGGAAGGGGCCTAGGGGCAAGCGGGACAGAAAGAGGCCCAGGGACCGCTTCAGGGTCTGCAACCCCATCTTGCAGCCACCAGATGAATTCTCCACCCAGACCGAGGCTACGCAAGCCCAGAGGCCCCAGTCAGGCCCCTAATGCTACGACGAGGGCGTACAGGGAAAAGGCAGCTCGTGGTGACATACAGTCAAAGGGCCCATCTCTGTGATTCTAAACACAGGCTGAGCCTGCAGGAATGCAATGATGCCCCGTCACTGGGCCCCCCGCCCCCACCCCATGCTCCAGCTGGGGCAGCCGTGCCTAGCTGGCCAGGCCCCCACACCTAGCTTCTGGATGGCTCCGAACCCTCCAGGCCTGGACCCCCAGGCGGTTTCACACAGGCCGGAGAGGGACCTCCTCCCCTTCTGGGTTCTGGAGGTGCAGGGCTCAGCCGGGAACCTGACCTTTCTCTCCCGTTCTGTTCAGTGCAGCGCCGTTCTGAGCCCCAAACCCAGACTCATGGACTAAATGAATGGGGACCCTTTCACAGGGAAACTGAAAACTGTGACCCTTCCCCCAGAGCTTCTTTTCCCCAAGGCGCAGTGAGCCTAAATGTATCTAAGTTGTAGCCAAAAGAAAATGAAATGTAAACAAAAATGCTCAAAACATTTTAAAAGTCCTCCAATACACCCAGTGTTGGCTAAACTGTGGCCAAGGATGCTTGGACCGGTACTTTTGAGGTTATGGCTCGTGGTGTCAGGATAGTTCTAGAGCTTCATGGTGGGCCAACTCTCCTGTGCTTGGACTTAAGATCAGTGCCAACAAAAAGCCAGGAATCAAAACTGTTTCCCAGGACCCAATAACGTGAAATCCCCAGGAAACACTGAGGTGTATATGAAAATAGCTAATGAGCCCATTTTAGCTAATAAATTAGCTAATAGCTAATGTGTCAGTCTTGCAGGGAAGATAACTGTAAGGAGGTGGCCCTAGGAGACCGGCTCTGGAAGGCATCACTCACTGTCAGTGCTGGGTGTCATCAGTGGCAAGGTTCCTGCAACTTGTTCACCCTCAGCGCACCGCAGGGTGCGTTTCTGTCAGAAAACTGGCATCAGGGGCCCCACACACACTTGGAGTCCAAAGAACCTTACCACGTGGAGCTGCAAATTTCATAAGCACTAACCGAGTCTTAATTGTTTGAGGAAGTGACCCCTTCCCTGGGCACCGAGGGTATGGCCTTCAGCCAGACTTGTGACTGAGAAAATACGTGGGGGGAAAAAACAAGGTACCACAACTAGAACTCATCTGCTCACCTTTTTTTTTCATGCAAAAGCACAGAACCCCCCAAGCGCACTCATCCTTAGCAGCGAGGCATTGGTTACTACAAGAGAGGGCTTTGAAATGAGCTGGGATTTCAAATCCCGACTTCTCACTCGTTTGCTGTGTGGCGGGAGCCCATCTCGTACCCACGCTGAGGCTCTGCTTCCCGCCAAAAGAGAGTAAGCAGCCACTTTGCAGGGTACTGGAAAGAATGAATTTACACACAGGAAAGAAAGCCTGTGACCAGGGCCCTAACTGGTGCTGGAGCGGTGCTAGTGTCTTTCCTTCTCTTCAAGAAACCGCTTCCCCTAAGTATAAAACCATAAAGGAAACTGAGGGGGCATTAAAATGCAGTGCTTTTATTTAGAACCCCCACAACCAACAAGCAATGGTGTAGAGACCTGGCGCGCGGTAGGCCAGCCGGTCTCACGGACATCGAAAACAGGACCAAGAACCAGGGGAGGAACAAATGCAGCGCAGGCGCTGAAGTCCAGGCACCGGAAATCACGTTACTTGTTTGTGTGAAGTCCTGATGGAGGAACTTCTCAAGCCCTCATTTAAGACCTCCGGATGCTTCCTTTACGTATAATTTAAAACGAACTTGGTTATCTAGTAATTCAGTGTACTGAAAAACTGGGGGCGGGGAGGGGGGAGTGGGCAGGGAGAGGGGAGGGAGAGGGATTAGTAAGGAAAAGGGCTGTTCTATGGACTGAACGTTTGTGTCCCCGAAAAGTTCTTATGTGGAAGCCCTAACCCCCAAAGCAAATGTATTTGTAGGTGGGGCTTTTGGGAGGTGATTGGGTTAGATTAGGCCTTGAGAATCCTCTCATGAGAAGATTAATGCCCTTATAAAAAGAGAGAGGCACATAATGTTCCCCTCCCCATCCCCGCCACGTGAGGACGCAGTGGGAAGGTAACCGTCTGCAAACTGGGAAGAGAGCCCTCCCCAGACACCCAGCCATGCTGGCAGCCTGATCTTGAACACCCGGACTCCAGAACTGTGAGAAATCAATGTTTCTGTTTAAGCCACCCAGTCCATGTTATTTTTGTTACAGCGGCCCAAGCTGGCCGAGACAGGCTGCTTGAGATACACTGACAGGATCAAGAAAAACAGCTACAAAAAGGGAAAAGACAGACAAATGATTACAGTCAGACCAAGGAAAGGTGAAAGCACAGCCCCTCTGCTTTGACCCCATGGGTTCTGATTGGCCACAAGAACTGCTCATAATGTAGAGACCACCTCTACATCCCACGCCTGCCTGTTCCTGCCGCCTCCCCCCCACCCCAAGTCATTCCACAAAGGTTAAGTCATGGGGCTGTACAATCAAAACACAGATTCCAAGTAAAATTATTCAACTCCAAGCAGTTAGCATTCCAATCACTCCGTCCCTAGTGCACCCAAACTTGCACTGAGCACCCGCTTGGGCCTGGCCGTGAACCGGCGCTGAGACCCCAGACTGCTCCGTGACCCCCTCACTTACTGAGACCCTCCTCCCAGGAGGCACTGCCCCTACGTGGCCCAGCTGCCCCTCCCTTCCTTACTGCCTCTTCATTTCCAGTCCAGCCTCTGGACTCTGCCCCGTTTGCCCCGTGACGGGCAGGGGCATGGCTTTTCCCTTCTAGAAGAACCAGTGATGCCCGATGCTTCTAATCGGGGCCCTCATGAGACCCCGAACTCAGCCCCTCTGGGACCTCTGGCCCCCAGCACGCATATTCCAGGGTCCTGAAGGAGGCAGGCTCAGTCCACTGCCCGCCCTCCTACTGACACCTCCCTGACACCCTGGAAACCAGGACACCTCAAGGAATGTGCCCATCATATCTAAAGCAACTAGCGATTCAACATACATTAATGCACTTACCATGGGCCTGGCTGATAAACACAGAATAAGCTGAGTTTATTCTCAAGTTGTTTACTGACACATACCAGAAAGATCAGCAAACCTGCCAAGTCCCTGGAACTGAGAGATAAACTATGTGCTACAGATGCTTAACCCCCACTGAGGTCCAAGAGTCTGAGCCAGTCGAGAGGGGCGAGCCATGAGAAGCACCCCTGCCACCCTGAGAAAAGCGAACTTGAGCAGCTCCGGCTCTGCCCTGGGGCGTCTCCAGTTGCCATAGCAGCTATGCTCTCCCACCACCACCAACGGACCCCGCACTGCTAATTCGCCCAAGCACACAGACGAAAGGAAAGTAGGTCAGGTCTCAGAAAAACCCATCTGGAGAGTTGCTAGGAACGTAAACACAGATGGAGAACAGACCTGGGCAGGGTCCTGCTGCTGCAAGTCAACGGCCTTGGCCAAGAGACTGCGGTGCGGCGTGTGGGGAGAATGGACCAAACCACGGGGACCCTCCCTTTGGGACCCAACCTTGAGACAGGCTCTGTGCTTGGGCGGTGCTGTCACTGCCCACTTGTAGCTTGTTCCTCCACCTGAGCCCCCAAAAGCCCAGCACGACCCTGTGCTGAGCACGTCCTGAACACGGAAGCACCATGAGAGGCTGCCCACGGCCCCGCCTAAGATTCTAAGAGCTGGGGGCTGTTTGATTTCAGGCCTCCTGGGGCCCGAGCTCAGCAACCTTGTGGAAATATAAGCGCGAGGCCAGCCAAGCTGCCCAGGGAACTGGGCCCGCCTGCGGGTCGAGAACAGCATGTTGCTGGCACTTTCTCTGCCCAGGTTTTACAGATCTGGGGTCCTCCCACTGGGCTTCTGAAGACATGGCTCTCCTGTCCCTTGGACTTGCTCCAAAAGCTGTCACTGCCTTCGGGGGCAAGTCCCAGCTCTCTGGCCTGGCCTGGATCCTGTCTCTTGCTCCATTCTGCTGCCTTCGAGCCAGGCCAGGGTCCTTGCTGTGATCTCAGTACGGAGGAGGCACCCCTCTCCCCAACTTCCCAGCTCTCTCCATCCCTCCCCTGCATCCAGTCCCAGCTCCAGGAGGGCTGCGTCTGGCCCCGCCCACAGGCCTCCCCATTCTCTCAGCCTCCGGCAGCTTTAAGCCTTGGTGCTTAGCCTCACTGTGGCTGTGTGTCCCTGTCCGATGTCTCCGCTCTCCAGCCACGCAGTGAGCCCCGTGGATGGGCCCTACACATAGAGAGGGATGGGCACATGCACGGAAAACCTCAGAAGAGGCCCTGGCCGGGCACTCAGCTGGTTAGGGTGTCCCCCCCAATATGCCAAGGTAGCAGGTTTGGTCCCCGGTCAGGGCACATACGAGAATCAACCAATGAATGCATCGATACAAATGGAACAACAAACTGACGTTTCTCTCTCTATGTTTCTCTCTTTCCCTCCCTTCTCCTCTTTCTCTAAAATCAATTTTTTTAAAAAAGAACCCTTAGAGGACGCCGAAAAGGTGTCGGCAAGTCCTCAGGCAAGTCCTCAGCCTCAAGACGAACACAGAAAAGGCCGGAGGGTATCGGGCGCCTTCCTGTTCAGGGCCTCAGGCCCTCTGTTCATTCATCTCACATTACGTTGCCTTGCTTCGCCCTGGGGGTCTCCGTGGTCTTCTTGGGCTGAAATTCAAGCTCAGGTAAAACCCCATCTTTTGCCAAAGGTTCTCTCACTCTCTCTCCTTGAAAAGGGCTGATCTGCGACTATATGTCTCCCTCCCTGCCTGCACCATAGAGGGTGGAGCAAAAGTAGGTGTACAGTTGTGAGTACGCGAAACACACGGTGTGTTCTTATATTAGTGTTAATTCTTGTATTATTTTCCATAGGAACAACTTTAAACCTACCTTTGCCCCACCCTGTATTTACAGACAGCTGGGGTGGGGGGCGGGGGAGCTGTGGAAACCCCAGGGCCTGTGCAAAAGGCAAATTAGCGTTGAGAGGTGTCATCCCATATGAAGGTTGTACTTTCTCTCGTTACCAAATTAACTCATCTTTTTTTGAGGTGGAAATAATAGGACATGCTCTTGAGAGAACTTTTTAAACAAATACTACTCTAGCTAATTTCAAAAAAAGATTTAAGCTTGCAATTCAAGACAGCAAAGGAGAAATTGGGGTAAAAAAGTGGGTAAAAGTGAGAGGCGGTGAGGTTAGCCCAGAAACACTTACCTAAGCCTTTGGAGTAGCTGCAGGCCTGGCTCTAAGTTTCCAGCAGCCAAAGCCAAAGAGGAAACAATCATCAGTTATACAATTCAGAAAGCCCAGCCAGTTAAAAAAAATTAAAAAATTAAAAAAAAAAAGGTCATTCCCTGGGTGAGCAGATGTTTTGGTGATGGGCATCTCAACAGCCGCTCTCCCACGGGGCCTCCAACAGGAGACGGGACACATGGTGGATGATTCGTTCAACAATCTTCTACCAATACCACGTTCACGTTCACATGGCTGCTTTGGCGGGCGCATCGGCAGCTACTCAGCTCCCCGAGCCGTCAATACAGTCATGAGACAAGGAAGTTCCCAGAGGGCATTTCTGATTGTCTCATCTCACAGAGAGGGCCCCACCATCCACGTTCTCATGGCAACAAGGTTACACAGGGGAAGCAAAGGTCGGCGTGAGGAAGGTGTCCCCCGAGGAAGCAACCCCTACAGTCTCAGTCCTCTCCCAAGCACTCCTCCTGGCTTCCCAAGCCCTGGCCAGTTGTCCTCTGTCCACCTTTGGGGCAGACATAAGACGCCACCAACGGCAAACTACACACCTAGGACACCATGGAGCCAATGGAATGGATCCCGGGGAACTGCTCTAAAGCCACCTGACACCACTGAGAAGTGGTGATCTGAACAAGAGGCACTGGCCAGGACGAGGGGGGAGGTGGCTTCAAAAAGAGGACACGAAGGGTGAAGAATGAGAGACGCCCTTCAGGAAGCTGGTTAAGCCCTTATGTGTTTCTGGAAAAGTGACTCTGTGTGGGCTTCAAGAGTCAAATGCGAGGTGAAGACAATGCAACGCTGAAAATGGGGCAGAAAAATACGGCCAGAGTTCTTTGCTCATTCGAAGCATTAACATATGGCTTTCATTAAAGTCTACACTTTGTAAAATATAAAGCAAATCCTCTTCATAATTTTATTTTTTTTTTGAGGTAAAGTTCCAGTTAAACATTTGCTCCACTATAATCCATTACTAAGTGGGTTCATTTTAAGTGGCCTTTCTTAGGTAACAATTTACTTTAGATAATCCAAACCCTTTCAGGTAACTACTTTTATAAACTAGGCTTCAGATCATGGGGAGAAAAAAAGAACAGGGTGGCCCAAGGTAGACGTGTGGCCAAATAAAACTCTAACCTCCAAAGTTCAAGCTTGTACTTAGAAATAAAGTCAAGTTTCATTCAAAACTGGGAAGAGAAAACTGAATGATTCGCCTGGGCCAGGTAATTGCTTCTGTTTGGGCTCAAAAATGTAACCAGTTTTACTTATCTCTCTTCTCAGGGAACTAGTTCCAAGAAGAACAGAAAATTCCACAAGCACTGTAAAAATGTTTCGGTTCTGTTAAAAGCGCTTAAATGTCCTATTTGGTTTGAAGGTTGATGTGGTAATCTGTTGAGCTCCTCCAGAGCTAAGCTTACGGGTTTTAGAGGCTACTTTGTAGGAGGAATAAGAAGCCTTTTAAGGAAAACATTCAGGTGTAAACAGAAACGAGAGCTCTCAGCTGCCCAAAAAAAAAAAAAAAAAAAAAAAAAAGTGCAAAGCTGATTTCTGGAGAAACAGGTGGAGAAATGCAGGTCCCGCCCACCTGCAGGGGAAGCCGGTTTCCCTCAGTGGCCCCAGAGGCAGTGCGGCGTGCAAATGCTTCCAAGATGAAAACGCCAACTAGCACGCTGGGAAGCTCCAACCCCCTAGGTCCGTCCGCGGAGAGTAATGACTTTCCTTGCTTCACTAGCAGGGACACGGAGCCTGATGCTCTGCCGCCCTATTTGGGAGCGGAGCCGTGAAAACCAGGAGCTGAGGACCAGAACTGCTGACTCAAGGCTCCGGGCTGGACAGAAACCCAGAACAGTTGGGCCCGAAACAGTGTCTGTGAGCATTTGCTGAGAGTGTAATTAGCATAAGGGGAGGGCAGAGAGAGTGAATGAGTTGTGTGCAAGCCTGTGCATGTGTAGATGTGTGTGCATGCACACGTGTGTGCATTTTTGCACTACTAAGCCCTAAAACTATTTTTCTCTTTTCATAAGCAACCCCGGGGCCCCATCTGTGTCTCCCGTCTGCACCTTGCCTACTCATCACTGGATGCAATCAGGAAAAGGGATTTTTTCCCCTAATACTCAGATTTTTAGGAGTTGAACTGTCCACATGAAGACAGTCTTTCCATGACAACACTGTCCCAATTCCTGCCCCGTCTCGCTGACCATAAGGAAATGCGCTGAGACATCACCAGTTTTCCTAATGACTCCCAGAGGCTGGTGACATATAAAAGTTTGGCGCAGAGTAAGTGCAGCTATATGTGCATTTTTTGCATCTCTAATTTAAGCTCTTAACCCAGAGAGAGAGGTGGTGTTCCTGCTTTAGGTGAGCATTTCTGCAGAACTGGGCCGCCTGGCCTGAGAACATGCCTGTGACCCCCAGCACAGTCCAGGAGACAAACATTCCTGACCCCTTCCAACTAGGGCATGGCCCCCACCCCCGCAGCAGCCTCAGCATCCAGTTTCCATCCAGGTGGGTCACAGGGGCTCCTGGAGGGCTGAAGCCGCGCCTTCCCTCTGCCCCCCAGGATGCCCAACGCTTAGCCCAGTGCCGGGCATGGAGGAGGTCCTCAAGGGCCATGTGCACAGATGGATGGACAGATGGGTGGACAGACCTGTACGCAGAGACAGAGAGGAGAGGGGCCCAGGTCTCCCACCGACATCAGAGCCGTGCTCTGTGGCCTCCCCGACCTCACCACTCTGCCCTCTGGCAGGTCTTCGTCTTTTTGTGTGCGATTGGGGAGGAGAGGAGCAGGTTGGCTGCCGAGGGATGAGGTTTGAAGTAAACTCTCTTCCTCAGACACCTAACTCAAAAAGACTGATAGATGAGAGGGTACATTTTTCACTTAACCGAATCCTTATGCTTGACCCTAAGAAGCCCCTTGACCCCTTTGTTCCTCAGTTTTCTTGTCTGTGCAATGGACATAAGAATAAGGCCTCCCCATCAACATGCAAAGTGCAAGGTTTAAACAAGATCAATGAAGCGTTCTTAGCGAGGCAGCACCAGGCATACAGCAAGCGCCTAATACATGTCAGCTGCAGCTGGTGCTGTGGATGCTTTGTGAAAAAAGAAGAAATCACTTGTCCCAGGGAAGACCCAGGGTCCCTGCTTCACTGGCTTCACAGTATCTCTGGGCGCCCAGCCCCAAGTGCCCCATTCACGAGGAGGAGCTGGAGCCGCCCACCTCCGGAGAAGCAGACCCAGACGGCTCCCACCGCAGCTCTGCTCTAGAAGCTTGGGACCGTGGGCAAGGTCTTGGCCTCACTGGGCCTCAGTTTTCCCATCTATAAAGTGGGCACAATAAAAACCAGGGAGGGGAGGATGGGAAGGGAGCCCCGTGACCTAAACCTGAGAAAGGCTGAGGACCCTTGGGTCTGCAAAGCCGCCAGGTAATGATGCTCAATGAGATGGGTTTGGAGAGCAGGGGTGCCGAGGGGGAAAGGGGCACGAGGCGGATAAGTTATCCCCAAAGAGCTGGCGGTCCTTTGCCTCCACGCCGGTGGAACCACCCTGAGCCCAAGGTCTGGGGTGACATGTCCTAGGACCCCCTGCCCAGAACCACAGCCCAGCCCAGAAACAGCCATCCCCGCAAAGTCCCCTCAGAAGAGTGCGGCCCACGTCTGTGGGGGTCACCACTGTACCCCCAGTCCCAGCTTCAAGACCGCCCAGGGCCAAAGCTCAACAAATGCTCATGAGTAAGTGAGTGCCAGCCAGAAAGACAGACTCAGACCTTCTCCAGTGGATGACCACAGCCACCGCCCTAGTTCAGGCCACCATCGCCTCCCACCTGGACCACAGTAACAACCTGCAGTGGGCCTTGGCCACTAGAGATAGTCCCCGAAACTCAACTCAGTCCTGACTCTCCCCTGCTAAAAAGGACAACAGAGCTTTCTGTCACTTTGTGGGTGCCAGCAAGCTCCCCGGTTTGACTCCAGGTCCCTCCAAATCTGACGACCTCCTGCCACAGTGGCCGCCAACCCCAATGCTGTGCCCGAGACCACCTAGGCCTTCTCTCCAGCCCCTCCAGGCCTCTGCCCACCTACTCTCTGAATCTGCTGAGCCCCTTCAGCGCCTCCTCCCGCCCCCCGAAGTGCCTCTGCCTTCTTTCTTCACCCTCAGCAAACACCTGCCCGTGCTGGAAAACCCAGTGTAAATGCTGCTCCCCTGGAAAGCCCCCCAGCGTGTCTAGGCAGAGTTAGGCACTCTCTCCTCCTGGGCCTTGTCCTCTCAGCTCTGCTGGGAAGTCTCTCATGTCCCAGTTCGCTGGGTCCATTAACAGGGCAGCCATCTGTTTCCTTTCCCCCCAGCACCCCGGCACTGCTGGCCATTAGGGGGAGCCAACGTCGACTAAATGCCTCCCACTGATTAAGGGCCGAGCTACTTTCTTCACATACCTCCCAGTTTCCTCCAGTCACCTACCAGCCTCATTTTAAAGGTGGGTAAATGAAGGCTCAGGGTGTTCAAGTAACCTGTAGTCACACAGCTCATACATGGGCCAGGGGCATGTCTCTCCAACTCGACGTTCCTTCCCCTCCCTGCGTCACACATGGGACGTGGCTCAGAATCGGCCCAGGCCGCGTCTGCTGAACCGACGGGCAGACGGCTGAATGAACGGACAGACTGATCAACACAAAGCAGAAGGGCGCACTACCTGAGCCACTTAGACTCTGGGCGCTCAGCACTTCCTGCTGCTGACAGCACCCGGCCTGTGGCTTCACTGTGCTGACCCACGATAAAGGTCAGCAACTGTGTGTGGGGAGGGACCCCGAGCTGGTGTATTTTGACCAGAAGCTCCTCTCCCACCTTATGTCTCTGGGCCCCATCTCTGTCCCCACTCATCCCTAGGTTTGGGGGTTCATTTCTCCACCTGTTCCTGGCACCTCCGCTTTCCACACCTCCAGCTGGGTCCAAGGGCTCAAAGGCAAACACTCGGTTTGGAAGAAAAGTGACCTCCTAGAGTACAAAATCTGAAGTTAAAAAGCGGCAGCTGGGAATGGAGGGCCTCGGCTGCCCTGGAAGCTTCCGCCCACACGGAGCTGTGCTGGGCGCCTCCAGCCACGCCTTCACTGGCCCCTCAAAGCTCCATTGCTCTGTCCCCTCCTCACTGAGTCCCACTTCAGGCCAGATTCCCTCCCCAGGTACCCTAGGGGCCCGGGGACTCCAGCCCAGTGGGGTCACAAGCTGAAGCCCCATAGCTTCTCCAAGCCGTGCCCCAGTGAGCAGGGTTAAAGCGGTCGGTGGCAGCCCCTCTCCTTCTGCTGCAGGACTGGGATCGTCATGGGTCCCGCCCTGTCCACACCTGCTCCCCCAACACCGAGGAGGCTGCCGTCTCCTGGACTCCTTTGGAGAGTGAAGTAACAGCCTCCCTCTGCCTATGCTGCTCCTGCCGAAGCCAGCCAGATGGAGCTTCCAGGCACGCCCGGCCAGCAAGCACTGGGACGCTGGGCAGCTGGTTCCCATTCATAGACTCACCAAGAGCCAGAGACCCAGGTCAATGGCCCCTGCCTGCCCGGCCAGGATGCTGACACCATATCCTGGCCCAATCTGCCCTGAAGGAGGCGGGTCTCACAGGCAGGAGAAAGACTGAAACGAAACATGGTTTAAGTAAGTGAGGAACAAAGCTGGACTGGACCTGTCTGCTCAAGTGCAGCATCTTGTCACCGGACAGCGCTGGCATCAACAACCTCATTAGAACAGAAAGGATGGTCCCAACCCCGCCTACGGTGTCCACCGCTGAGCTGGGAGCAGCGCCTGAGTTGGCTCCAAGGGCGAGGTTGTGCAATAGTTTTTCAGGCGTGGACAAAAGGGCCCCACCCTCGGAAGGGCCAGAGAGAAGGTCTCTGCCCTCCTTTTCCTGCCCGGGAAAGGCTCTCGGGCCTGGGAGAAGTGTTGATAAAGAGAAGGGAGCAATTCAGGGTTGCCCACAGCAGGCAGGGGCTGGGGACGCTCGCCAGAGCCCCCAGTGAGCCAAGGCCACCTGCCTCCACCCTACCCTCCGTGCTGCCACTCAGGGCGCCTTTTTCAGGGGCATGGTCCCCGGCCTCCTGCTTCGGCACCGTGCGGCCTGCTTCCTCCAGGCAGAAACTCGGCTGCGTCTCCTCTGCCTCATTTTTTCCTGGTCTGTCCAGGCAGCCCTTGGCCAGGTTTCCAAGTTACCAATTCCCAAGGGGCCGCTGTCCCCAGCAGGCAGTGTGGGAGGTCAGCTCTGAACAGGGATGATGTTTGCTCGGGTTCACACCCTGCCTGGCTCATGGGGCAAAACACCGGGCTCTTTGCCGCACACCCCGCCCCCCTCCCGGGATCCAAAACCCTGTGGTCAGCGGTGGCTGCCTTGGCCTGCACGAGGGCTGTCGGCTTGCATTCCTGGAAATTCTTTATCATCAGATTCCCGGCCTGGCTTCGGCCTCTCAGAGCTCGATTCACCCCTGCCTGATGCTCTCCAAACAGCTCTGGTGGGCCAGGGAGGGTGGGGAAGCACAGGGAGGGAAGGCCTGCGGGAAGCTTGGCGGCTGTGGTGGACAGCGTCCCTCCCAGGAGAAGCTCTTTGCTCCGGGCAGGGCTGGGAAGCGCAGAAAGGAAGCTCTGCTGCTCCCCGCGGCCTCTCTCAGCCACATCTGTTCTCCCCATGGCTAATGGTTACCAGTGAACATGGGGGAGGGGAGGGAGTGGGAAACTCCAGGAGAAAGGCCATTTGTACTGGAAATGTGGGATTGTGTCATTTCTACGGCAGCGTTAGATGCAGGAGGAAGAAGGGAGAAGTCAGCCAGCCTATTGGCAAGAGCAGAACATCTGTCGATCCGTCAAATAAGATGTTGCCCCCAGCTTTCTTTCAAGACGCCAGGTCTCGCTGCCTGCTGCCCCCCTCCAAGGCCCAGAGGTGGAGGGGGGCTACAGTCGCGTGTTCATGGCGAAAACACATAGTAGGTGTGCCAGCTCCAACGACAGAAGCGTGGCTGGAAATGGGAACGGATGGAGGCTGCATCTCCAAATCGTGAGACCAACGGAGACCTCAGACATGGCCCGGGCCTGGTGACAGCCACTTCCATTTCAGCAAAATGACTTTGTCACCTGTGCATTTTTTGAAACTTGCTTTGAAAACCTCCAGGGAACCGCCAGAGAGGAAAAGACAAGACTTATTGGGAAGCTGGATCCAGGCCCAGGAGACAGTGGCGTTGGTAACACGGGGAAGATGCAGTGGCGGGTGTACTTCAGGCAATGGAATCAGAGCCATCCCTGTCCCTGTCCTGTCCCATGCCGCCGGGCCAGGCCACAGGGCTTGGTGACGTGCAATGGACAACTTCAGGTCAGCTATAGCTCAAATGATCACAGACATGGCATCAGAGGTCCAAAAATGTCAACACCTTGTTGGCACCATGCCAAATTCAGTCCCCCTTAACCGTCCCCAGGGCTGGGGGCGGAGACTACCAGAGGCAGTGGCTGTGAAGGGAAAGAACTTTGTACCATACCTGCTCAGGTCCTTGGCTGGACTCTGGCAGGAGTCAGTGGGAGCTTCTGCTCCATCACTCGCCGAGGCGGAAGGCAAAGATGCGTGTTCTGGGGCCTGGGGAAGGGGACCCACACGGGCAGCAGCTGGGGCAGTGCTGGGACACAAAGGGAGAATTATTCCCAACGGAACTCGGCTCCTTAATGGCACATTCATCAGGCCTCCACAGCCCACCCACCCACCCACATGAGTCGGGCTGTTTAAAGACCCAGCACACTGCTTCCCTGGGGTCCCCACCCGGTTCCCGGGCCCTGCTCAGACACCGTCAAGGCACACCCTGCAATGCGGCAGCCCCAGGCCAGGCCATGCATTCCTCCCTCCCTGGGCTCTGGCAGAACCCGGGGTTTCCTTGACAAAGGCTGCTTGGCTGTTCAGGACACTCTGTGTGAGTTGTCTTGATTTTTGTTTTGGGGTGAAGGCGTTTGTATGGCCATTTCTAATAGTTCTTTTATACGCAATGTGATTTGGGAACTACTATGCAACTTTGTAAACTCCCCGAGATTTGCCCCCAAATTCCAAGGGTAAAAAATGTCAAGGTAAAAGGGTAGATGGATAATCAAGGAGCCTTGTCCCTGGTGGATTTCCGCAGCAAAGCAATGTCCCTCATTCAATGGCTGAGTGCCCCCTGCTGG
>PVJD01005898.1:0-107028 GCA_004026545.1 Mormoops blainvillei
GTAAATGTGGTGCTTCCTGCATCTATGGATTTATGTCTTTCATTAGTTATGCCTAATTCTCACCCATTTTTAAAATATTTATTTTCCACTGTTTTCTCTAGTCTCTCTTTATGGTACTCTGATTAAATATATGTTAGACCTTTCGTTCTGTGCACCATAACTTTCAATTTTCCATATTTTTAATCTTTTTGTTTGTGGTACTATACTTTAGGTAATTATTTCAGATATATCTTCACAAATTCTCTCTTTATTCATTCTCACTTCACTAGTTCACCTTTTGGCTTTTTCATATTTGCTATTTATCATATCCAATGAATTGTTTTAAAACTTATTTTTTTGGTATATTTTATTGATTATGCTATTACAGTTATCCCATATCTCTCTCCCCCATTTATCCCCTCCACTGTGTACCCCATCCCATCATCTCCACACCTTTTGGTTCATGTTTATTGGTTGTACATATCAGTTCTTTGCCTCAATTTTCTTAGCCTCCCCCATCTATTTTTTTTTTGTCAGCATTTTCTTGCCACCACTTTTCCCAGCCCCACCCATCCCCACCTCCTACCCTCAATCCTTCCCCCATTTGGCTTTGTCTATGGGTCCTTTATGCATGTTCCTTGATGATGCTTCACCTTCCTTTCCCATGTTATCCCACTCCCACCTCCCCTCTTGTTACTGTCAGTTTGCTTTTTATTTCAATTATGCCGGTTATATTTTGCTTGCTTATTTTGTTGATTAGGTTCCACTTACAGGTGAGATCATATGGCATCTGTCTTTCACCACCTGGCTTATTTCACTTAGCATAATGCTCTCCAGTTCCATCCATGTTGTTGCAAAGGGTAGTAACTCTTTCTTTCTTTCTGCTGCATAGTATTCTATTGTATAAATGTAGCATAGCTTTTTGATCCACTCATTTACTGTTGGGCACTTAGGTTGCTTCCAGTTCTTGGCTATTATAAATTGTGCAACTATGAACATTGGGGTGCATAGGTTCTTTTGAATTGGTGTTTCAGGATTCTTAGGGTATAATCCCAGCAGTAGAATTGCTGGGTCAAAAGGTATTTCCATTTTTAGTTTTTTGTGGAAATTCCAGGCTGTTTTCCACAGCGGCTGCACCAGTCTGCATTTCCACCAACAGTGCACTAGGGTTCCCTTTTCTCCACAACCTCGCCAACACTTGTTGTTTGTTGATTTGTTTATGATGGCCATTCTGATTGGTGTGAAGTGGTATCTCACTGAGGTTTTCATTTATATCTCCCTGATGGCTAGTGATGCTGAGCATCCTTTTATATGCCTCTGGGCCCTGTGTATGTCCTTGGAGAAGTGTCTGTTCAAGTCCTTTACCCATTTTTAAATTAGATTGCTTGTCTTCCTGGAGTGGAGTCATGTGAGTTCTTTATATAATTTGGAGATCAAACCCTTGTCCGAGGTATCATTGGCAAATATATTTTCCCATATGGTTGGTTACCTTTTCATTTTGCTGATGTTTTCTTTAGCCATGCAGAAGCTTCTTATTCTGATGAAGTCCCATTTGTTTGTTCTTTCCTTTATGTCCCTTGCTCTAGGGGACATATTGGTGAAAATATTGCTACATGGAATATCTGAGATTTTCCTACCTATGTTCTCCTCTAGGACTTTTATGGTATCATGACTTATATTTAAGTCTTTTATCCATCTTGAGTTTATTTTTGTGTATGGTGTAAGTTGGTGGTCAAATTTCATTTTTTTGCATGTAGCTATCCAGATCTCCCAACATCATTTGTTGAAGAGGCTATTCTTACTCCATTTTATGCTTCTGCCCCCTTTGTTGAGTATTAATTCACCACAGAGACATGGGTTCTGGCCTCTCTATTCTGTTCCATTGATCTATGTGTCTGTCCTTATGCCAGTACCAAACTGTTTTGATTATACTGGCCTTATAACATAGCTTGATGTCAGGTATTGTGATCCCTCCTACTTAGTTCTTTTTTCTCAAAATTGCTACAGCTATTCACAGTCATTTATGATTCCATATAAATTTTTGAAATGTTTGTTCTATATCTGTGAATTATGTCATTGATATTTTAAATAGGAATTGTATTGAATCTATAAATTGCTTTGGGTAGTATGGACATTCTGACAATGTTAATTCTTCCAGCCCATGAACATGGTAAATGCTTCCATTTAGTGTCTTCCTTAATTTCTTTCTCCAGGGTTGTGTAGTTTTCTGAGTAAAGGTCTTTTACCTCCTTGGCTAAGTTTATTCCTAGGTACTTTATTTTTCTTATTGCTAAAGTAAGTGGGATTTTTCCCCCTGATTTCTGATTCTGATATTTTATTGTTGGTACATGAAAATGCCTTTGATTTCTGAATATTGACTTTGTATCCTGCCGTTTTGCCAAATTCACTTATTAGGTTGAGTAGTTTTTTTTTGGCAGAGTCTGTAGGGTTTTCTATGTACACTATCATGTCATCTGCGAATAATGACAGTTTTACTTCCTCCTTTCCAATTTGAATACCTTTTATTTGTTTTTCTTGTCTGATGGCTAGGACTTCTAATGCTATGTTGAATAGAAGTGGTGAAAGCAGACATCCTTGTCTTGTTCCCAATCTTAGTGGGAAAGCTTTTAGTTTTTGCCCATTCAGTATGCTATTGGATACAGGCTTCTCATATATAGCCTTTATTATGTTGAAGTATGCCCCCATTATTCCCACTTTGCTGGGTGTTTTTATCATAAATGGGTGCTGTACCTTATCAAATGCTTTTTCTGCATCTATTGATATGATCATATGATTTTTGTCTTCTCTTTTGTTTATGTGATGTATTATGTTTATTGACTTGTTAATATTGTACTGTCCTTGCATCCCTGAGATGAATCCCACTTGATCATGGTGTATGATCTTTTCTATATATTGCTGGATGCAGTTTGCCAATTTTTGTTAAGGATTTTAGTGTTTATGTTCATCAGCAATACTGGCCTGTAGTTTACTTTCTTTGTTATGTCTTTATTTGGTTTTGTGATTAGGATGATGCTGGCCTCATAAAAAAGAGTTTGGCAGTCTTCCCTTTTCTTGGATTTTTTGAAATAGTCTGAGAGGAACAGGGGTTAGCTCTTCCTTAAATGTTTTGTATGATTCTTCTGGGAAACCTTCCTGTCTAAAACATTTGTGTGCCAAGGCATTTTTGATTACTGCTTTGATTTCCCCAGTTGTTATCAGTCTGTTCAGGCTTTCTGCTTCTTCTTCATTAAGTTTTGGAAGATTATGTTTTTCTAGAGATTTGTCCTATCAAATTTCAAATTTCTTGGCATATAGTTGTTTGTAGTAATTTCGTACAATCCTTTGTATTTCCTTGGTATCAGTTGTAATTTCTCCTCTTTCATTTCTAATTTTATTTATTTGCATCCTCTCCCTTTTTTTCTTGATGAGTCTGCTTAAAGCCTTGTCCATTTTGTTTTCTTTTCAAAGAACCAGCTCCTGGATTTATTGATCCTTTGAATTGTCCTTTTAGTCTCTATGTCATTCAGTTCTGCTCTGCTTGATTATTTCCTTCCTTCTGCTCACTCTGGGCTTGCTTTGTTGTTGTTTCTCTAGTTTTTGTAGACAGAGTTAGGTTGTTTATTTGAAATATTTCTATCTTCTTTAGGTAGGCCCATATTGCTATGAACTTTCCTCTCAGGACTGCCTTCACTGTGTCCCATAGGTTTTGGACTGTTGTATGTTCATTTTCATTTGTTTCTAGAAACTTTTTGATTTCTTCTTTGATCTCATTATTGACCCATTCATTGTTTAATAGCATACTATTCAGTCTCCATGAGTTTGAATGTTTTTTAGTTTTTTCCTTGATATTGCTTTCTAGTTTTAAGCCCTTGTGGTCTAAGAAAATGCTTGATATGATTTCAATTTTCTTATATTTATTGAGGTTTGTTTTGTGTCCTATCATGTGGTCTATCTTTGAAAATGTTCCATGTACATTTGAAAAGAATGTGTAGTTTGCTTCTTTGGGATGAAAGGTTCTATATATATCAGCTAAGCCTATTTGATCTAATGCATCATTCAGTTGTGCAATATCCTTGTTGATATTTTGTTTGGATGATCTATCCATTGTCGACAGTGGGGTGTTAAAATCCCCTACTGTAAGTGTGTTGCTGTCTATATCTTTCTTGAAGTCCTCCAGGATTTTCCTTATATATTTGGGTGCTCCTATGTTGGGTTCATATAAGGTTACAATGTCGATGTCTTCTTGATGAATTCTTCCTTTGAGTATTATGAAGTGTCCTTCAGTGTCTCTTTTTATGGCCTCTTTTTTGAAGTTGATTTTGTCTGATGTAAGTATTGCTACCCTGGCTTTATTTTCCTGTCTATTTGCTTGGAATATTTTTTTTCCAACCCTTTACTTTCAGCGTGTGTAGGTCTTTTGTTCTGAGGTGGGTCCCTTGTAGGTAGCATATGCATGGGTCCTGTTTTCTTATCCATTCGTCTACTCTATGTCTTTTAATTGGAGATTTAATCCATTTACATTTAAAGTTATTATTGATAGATACTTACTCACTTTTTCCTTTGTATTTGTGTTCCTCTCTCTCTCTCACTTTTTTTCTTCATCTCCTTAAAGCAGTCTTTTTACCATATCTTGCAATGCTGGTTTGGTAGAGCTATATTCTTTTAGCCTTCTTTTGTCTGGGAAACTCCTTATTTCACCTTCCATTTTAATTGAGAGCCTTGCTGGGTAGAGTAGTCTTGGTTGCAGGTCCTTGTTTTTCATTACTCTGAATATTTCTTGACATTTCCTTCTGGCTTGCAGTGTTTCTGTGGAGAAGTCAGCTGCTAGCCTTATCAGGGCTCCTTGTATGTTACTTCCTGTTTTTTCCTTGCTGCCTTTAAGATTCTCTCTTTGTCCTTGATATTTGCCATTTTAATTATGATGTATCTTAGAGTGTGTCTCTTTGGGTTTCTCTTGATGGGACCCTCTTTGCTTCCTGGACTTGTGTGACTTTTTCTCTCCTCAAATTAGGGAAGTTTTCCATCATTATTTTTTCAAACACTTTTTCTATCCCTTGCTCTTTTCCTTCTCCTTCTTCTATTCCTGTTATATGGATATTGTTATGTTTCATGTTGTCCTACATTTCCCTTAACCCCTCTTCATTATTTTTGAGCATTTTTTCATTTTCTTCCTCTTTCTGGGAGTTTTTTTTTTACTATGTCCTCCAGCTCACTGATTTGATCCTCTGCTTCATCTAACCTGCTTTTTATTCCTTCTACTGTGTTCTTCAATTCAGAAGTTGTATTCTTCATTTCCTCTTGGTTCTTGTTGATAGTTTCTATGTCCTTTTTCATGCTGATATAGTCTGCAGTAAGTTCTTTGTAGTTTCCCTGTAGTTTTTGGTAGTTCTCAGTGAGCTCATTTAGTTTGTTGAGTTTCTTCATAACCATTGTTTTGAACTCAATATCTGGTAGTTTACTTGCCTCTATTTCATTTAGTAATCTTTCTGAGGATTCTTCCTTTCCTTTTGATTGGGAGTAGTTTCTTTGTCTTGCCATTATTTGGCTGCCAGAGCAAAACCACAAAGCCCAGGAAACAAATCCACGACAGTAAAAATAACTGCTCTCTCCAATCCCACTATCAACACCAAATGAACCAGTATTAATAAGGCTGTAAAGAGATTAAGACTATTGTAAGAAAGGAGAGAAATAAACTGTAGTATAAAATCTAGTGACTTAATATTCACCAACTTGATGGACAAGAAATTAATGTTAAAAAGCTATGTAGTAAAGAAAATATTGCAAATCATGGAGAAGACCACAGTGGATTTCATCTTGGTAGCCCCTAGTATTTACCACTGTTTGTTCTTTCTGGATCCATCAGATGTTGATCCCGTCTGATCTTAGGCACACTGTTGGAGACTTCCAGGGATCTACTGTCTGTGGCTGTCTCCTTCAGTTGTTAATCTAGTCACTCTGTGCTCAGCAGTCAGGCTTAAGCACCATAGGGTAGGACTGAATCCCTCCTGGGGTCAGGACTAATATTTCCCCTCAGGCTGCTGCTGCTCAGAGGAGAGTGTTCTGTGTGAGCTCAATGGCTGCTGCCTTATGGGGGATGATTCAGCACCAGGATATCAGAGTTCTCTCCCCAAAGTTTGTGTCCCCAACCTTCCCTCAAGCATCTCTAGTCTACTCTGCCCCAACTCCCCTGTCCCTTTGCAGGGATCTACTCTCTGTGGCTGCTACTCTGCATTCAACGGTCAAGCTTAAGCACCACAGGGCCAGGGCAGAGTCCCTCCTGGGGGCAGGGCTATTGTTTCCTCTCAGGCTGCTGCTGCTCAGGGGAATGGTCTGCCTGAACAAGATGGCTGCTTCCACGTGGGGGATGACTCAGCACTGGGATACTGGCAGCTACTTTTTCAGTTCTCTCCCCAAAGCCTCGTCCCCAGTCTCTCCTCAGGCGTCTCTGCCCCTGCCTTTGCAGGAGCCCAGGGTAAGTGGCTGCAAATGAAAATTTATGCATTGGCCTTTAAACAGCTCTTTCAGTCTCCAGCCGCCTGTCTCTGGCAGAAAACAGGCCTGACATTTGTGTACTTTTTGGACTCTGGTGCTGTAGGCTGGGGATCCCCGGTTATGGTTTAGACCCCGCTCTTCTCAGGGGGATCCCACTGGCCACTTAAATATCCCTCTGGTGCTGCTGCCTGAGGGTGCTCAGCCCGCCTTTTCGTGTCTCTGCCGCACCTCTTACCAGTCAGGTTGTACTGAACTGATTCTTCTGTCCGAGGTTACAAGGCCTAAACACTTATTTCAACAATTATAGTTTTTACATCTGTGGTGTTTTTGTTTTATTTTGTTTTGTTTTGTTTTTACCTTTTCTAATCTGCCTGGCTATTTTGTAGTGATTAGTTGTTTGCTTTAAAAGGAATTTACATATAACTGTTACATATTTTATCTGATAACTGCAGTATCTAAGCTTCTGACTTACTTAGCCTAGGTTGTCTAGAAATCAGAGGTTATATGTGACTGTTTGGGTGGGAATACAATCCTAGGGAACAGTAGTGAGGGCAAAGGGAATGAGGCAGGGAAGGATAGAGAGTCTAAATAAGGATACAACTGATTATTCCATAGCAGAGGACTATGCCATGCGATACTCTCTCAGGCACCCATACAAACTACTTACCAGGATCATCTATCCAGAGGGAGGTATGAGGAAGAATTTGTTCATTGGTTTCTTTTCCCTTTACCCATGACAATTTATTTTCTTGTATATTTCATGATATTTTATTATAAGTTCGTGGGTGCTTGATTTTGACTTTAAGAAATCTTGTGTGACCTTAGTCAAAGATGCTTCCTTTCAGAGACCATTTTTATTCACCCCTGCCAGGAGCCAAAGTGTTGCTACCTACCTGGTACCTCTTTAAACTTCCTAGATTTCCAGCTTAGTGTGAATGGCTCAGGGTAAATGACTCCACTGTTTAGCTGGCCCAAGGCATGTTTGCCAGAATACAGTACTGATATCAGGATTTACATCAGGACAAAACCTGTCCTCCATATTTGCTTATAGATCGCTCTCATGTTTTTTTATCTTTTTTTCTTTGGAATGGGAAGGTCAGTGCTTGGAGACTTCTTGTCTTTTCTGAGAGGGCAGTGCATTCAACAGTATTTTTTTTATGCAGCACATAGTTGGTGAGCAGGGGGAGAGCATTTCTGGGTATCTGATCCCCATCCCCTCAGGAGCAGAAGTTGCTCTTCTTGTTCTTTTTCAAAACTGGAAAGGATAAGAACTACACTGGCCAAAGAGGAACTTTAAGAGATGGTGAAATATAGCTTTGATTCCACTCTAGATACAGATCGAAAGGGTGAGTTTGTGTTCTCATATCTGCCACTAGGAATATGCTGGGCTCTTTTCCCTGCTTCCTTAGGGGACTGAGTTCAGGCTGGCCTTGGGGAGGAAAGTAGGAGGCCAATTCACCCAAGATTCCTGCAAGCTGTGGCCTCCAGTCTGATGGGGCATTAGCCATGCTTGACATATCCCCTCTTTGGGTTTGGCTCTGGAGCAGGTGTGTTTTCAAGACAGTGCTGACCACAGGTACCAGTGATACAGGCAGAGAAGAGTGAGATAAGAAAAATATGGGCTTCAGCAGCGTGGCCAGGTGTGTCAGGGGCTCATTTGGCCACAGAGCCTCAGGGGGCTGCCCCTTCCTGCTGGAAATGGAGTGGAGTAGGCACAAACCCTGCAGAGCTGAAATGAGGACCCCATTAGACCGAGGAGGTAGAAGTGGGACCTCCCTAGCACTCCAAACTCTCAAGGGGGCAATAAAACTGGAGGAAAGTGAAGCATGACAGCTGGGCTGAGAACAGAAGTGAAATATGAAGATCTGGACAAGAAACATAACCCAAGGATGCAGAGAACAGGATTAGACAGAATGTTAGAGCTGTAAAAACACTGAAGCCTCCTCCAGTCTCCTGCTTTCAACTCAGAACTGCTAACTCTGGTGGCACAAGAAGCTTTTGTCTAGTACGGGACACGCCTTTAAGTAACACTGAATCACTAATGAGAAAGATACTTCATTTCAGACCTTTTTCCATTCACCTATTTACCAAGAAGAAAGCTGTATGTTTCCTGTCACTGTGCCTTTAATACCTCTCTGTCAAGAGCTATTTTCACTTTTTAATGAAAGAGATTTTGGCAGGCAAAATGCTCAGCTAGAATTTAACGCCATTGTTTTGTTATCTTTTTTGGGGGGGAGGGGTTACGTTTTGGGTTCATTAAATGATATGCCAGTAGTATAAGGTTTCCTTTGGCAGTAAATTTAGTTAAGTAAAAAAAGTGAGTTAACTTAAGGAAAAAATGGAGCCAATGTAATGATTAAATAAAAATAGTATGAGTGACCATTAGATATGAAATGATTATGAAAGTAGTACGAGTAAGAGTTAAGATCATTAATCTGGTGCAGTCCTTCAGTTTTACAGCTTATGCACAGGAAAAATAGAGAGAGGGAAAAAATAGAGAGAAAATTGCCTTCTTAAGGTCACACATATCATTACTGATAGAGCAGGAAATACAACTCAAGTCTTCTATCACCCAAGATCCATAGCTCTGTCCACCATCTCAGGCTGTGTCCCTAAACTTCAACAACAGTGAGTGAGACTTGCTCCTCATGGGGGAGCGAGAGCCAAAAGTAGTTAACCGTAGTCCCCTGAGCTAAATGCCAATGAAAGAGGATAACAGGTTATTTTGAAATATTAAGCAATGGCATTTTGGTTTTTCCTGCCAGTTCTCTCATGTCCTCCCCTCAAACTACTCCTACCCTGTTTAGTCATATCATCCATTCCTTATTGTTTATTTCCTTAAGAAAAATGTGACTGCCCGTAGTTTCCAAATGCCAGTGCTGTTAGGAGGAAGGAGAGACTACAGGGATGGCCAAAAGGTTAGATGATTTGAGGAAAAAGATTCTCTCTCATCTGATTCCCAACTAGAAAGGGTTCTCCTGGTTTTGGAAGTGTTGAAAATTGGAGGGAAAAGCTATGTGAATAAAGGTGATGACAGGTCCTGGAGGAGTCATTTCTGGACTCTGACTTGCAGGCAGAAGAAACTCTGAAGAGCTCAGGTTCCAGATGGGTTTGTGGGAACTGAGAGCAGAGGGTCCTCACGTCTGGCAGCGCTATAGGGAAGCAGAGATGAAATGGCTGTTTGGTGCACCTACAGAGATAAGGGTGAGGAGAGTACCAGAGAAGACTCCTGAACTCCAACATGATACAGAAGTAAAGGAGGGACTCAGCAGTGGAAGAGTCTTTGCAGGTGGAAATGATGGACAGCCTGGCAGTCACTGGTAGGGAGAGATTAATATGGATCAAATGATACGAGGAGCATCTCAAAGGATAGTAGAATTACAGCGGGGGGTGGGGGGGAGTTACATTGCACAGCTGATTTGATGGACTGACATTCACATCTGATTTAAGACACAGGAATGAAGGGGTGTGTATGTGTGTGCACTCAGGGTAGAGAACAATTAATTGCTAAATCAATCATTTGGTCAACCCTTAGAGGATATATAGGATTCAAAATTGCAGAATGGTTGGGGAAAGAATAGACATGTAATCAACCAGGGCTTTTTATGGTAAAGCCAAAGAATAACTTTCCTAAGAGAAGTTCGAGCACAATACAATGGGAAGGAGTGATTTATTTTCACCGGAGAGAAGGGAGCACTTTCTCAGGGAGTGGGTCATGTTGCCCAGACTTGGACAGGTGGATAGAGAGAGTCAGAAAATTCTCTAACTCTCAGTTTAGCCTCTGTGGAGGCAGATACCTGGGATACCCAGATGTGCAAATGAGTCTGACGTAATATTCCCTATCTCTTGCTCCATTCTGTGTCCTGTGCAGAGAAAAGAAGATTTTGGCACATTGATCTTGGGATAGATTATGAGGTCATGAGATATACAGACATCAGAGTTCAACAAGCCAGGACTCAAATCAGTGGCCTCTCTGAGCCTCAGCTTCTCATCCAGGAAATGGAACAATACACCTACTTCATATGACTGTTGGGAGAAAGAATAATGGACCTAAAGCCTGGGACATAGAGCCAGGTTCCAATAGCAATAAACTTTTCTTCCCTTACCTCTCATAGAGATTTCTTTTCCTCATCTCTGTACCTTTCATTGTGTCAATATCGTGTCTTGTACATAGAAGTTGCGATGAAGAATTTCTTGCTTTCACTTTCCTGAAAAAACAGGCAAAGAAAATCAGTATCGATGTATCAGTCGGTTGTTAGATGAACAGTTCAGAGAAAACTTCCCATGAAGCAGTGCAGTTTTTCTTTCTTTGGCTGTCAGCACAAAGGAAATCCCAGAAATCAAGACACTGAAAAGTGAATTTCTGGCTGAACTGATCACAGCAGCCCTGACATCATACAGCCACTGCTTTCCATAATCAATGCCAGAGCTTAGTTTATTCACCTTATGAGTCCCCTGTGAAATTGCAAAGCCGGTACCTGACTGTAACATTTCCCCTAATTGATGCACACTTGCTCTGGGAATTACATCCTGTTTGATTAATTTGGGGTTTGATTTCCCTCCTCTTGGTGCTGTGATTTTTCTGGACAGAGCTGTTCTTTTGATGCTTCGCATGTGGTGGGAGGAGATGGATCTATGGTCACAGAGTTGGGTCCTAACGCTAGCCTCCTGACTTTGGGGGAAATTTTCTTAGGAAAAGGCTAGGGAATGACTGATCCGGTAGACCTTGGTGGAGCATTTTCACTTGCTATTAGGAGGGGAGGGAGAGTAACACTGAACATCAGACAATGAATTAGACCATTTATCGGGGTGGCCAAAATGTCATTTGGTTTATTTTCTGTAAGATGGCCCTGGTAGCACTTAGTTGTCTTTAACGTCATTTGAAACAATTTTATTAGATTGTATCGTGACAGCTGTCATATCAGTGTGCATATAAAAAAAATTATCAAAATTGGTGAGTTTTTTTGTGGTCATTTTAATATTGAATATGGGAGAAAATATACAATATTTTTGGTATATTATGCCTTATTATTTCAAGAAAGGTAAAAATGCACTGAAATGCAAAAGATTTGTCCAGTGTATGGAGAGGGTGCTGTGATGGATCAAATGTGTCAAAAGTGGTTTGTGAAGTTTTGTGCTGGAGATTTCTCACTGGATGGCGTTCCATTGTCAGACAGACCAGTTGAAGTTGATAGTGATGAAATTGAGACATTAATTGAGAACAATCAGTGTTATACCACGCAGAAGATAGTCAATATACTCAAAATATTCAAATCAATAAAGTTATTGGTGAAAATAAAAAATATGTCTTTTACTTTACAGAAAAAACCATTTGGACTTTTTGGTCAACCCAGTATATCTAAAATTACATTGCCATTATATGTTCTATTTGTAAAATGAGGAGACTGAGGCTCAGAGAAGTAAAAAAATACAAACCCAGTAAAGAGTGGAGTTTTTGTTTAAGTCTCATGTTCTTTTCTGCCCACCACACTTAAAAAAATTAGACTAGAATAATTTTTTAAAACCTTAGCTTTTTATTTTAAATTAATTGGCAGTAAGCCTTTCCTTGCCACATTAGCTTTCTGATATGTTTTCTTGCTTTCCTTTTTTCATTTGCATATTTTTGGATCTCATTTTGTAATTGCACAATTTGATGCAAGACCTTAAAGAAATATTTTCTTAGACATAGCATTACCAGAGTTCTCAGAATTAAAAGGCTTGCCTCTATTTGTTGAATGCAGGACAGTAGTTAAGGAAACTGTATCTGGAGACCTAACTCCCAGGTCCTAGCAGACCCTGGGGAGTTGTTAGCATAATAATAACTATGAGATACGGAATAATGCCCCCATAGTGAAATAATGCTATCATGAGTCCCTCTGACAAGGGTTCCCAAACAGTGAGTCCTGTTCAGGCCTTTTCCCTGGATTTCTTGTGTAACCTATCTAGTGTTGTTTTACTTTGTATGTTTGTGTCTTAGCAAGAACGTTCAGCCTCTTTTCAGCAAGTAAAGCTCTTTACCTGCAGGAGTAAAGCAGGAAGCCCTGTGACTCTGGGCGCACCACTGAAAATTGCTTAGCCTCAGTTTCCCCATGTGTAAACAAAGGAGGTAGAACTTACAGGACTGGCAGGAGGAATCCATGAGATGATGTGGGTGTCACGTCTACAGCCTTATGCCCAGACGGATCACAAAGAGAAGACTTGGTGTCTGCTCCTGGTTCCCTAGCAGCTCAGGAAACCCCAGGGTCCCAAGGTCCCCGTGGAATTCAGGGGATGAAGAGATCATGGATATCTTCTGTCTACCAACAGCTGTTTTTGTTTTGAAAGACAGGGTGAAAGAGGAGTGAAGTGGAGTCTCAGAAGATGGTCATGAAGGACCACCCCATCCAGATCCAGCACTGAGGGCAGCCATGAAGATTTGGAACAAGAGAACCTGAGCCAGCTCTGCTGGGGCCAGGAAGCCAAGTGAGAGCAGGACATGATCCCTTAGCCTCCCACTGCTGTGCAAGGGCCCCAGGAGCTGGGTACAAAGGATTTGGCTCCCCGTGTGGAATAGAAATGCGCTGTGGTGGGATAGCACACAGAAAATAACTGGTCTTGCAAAGCTATAAGTGGAGGGCCAGGAATCGTACAATACCCCCACCGCCCCAGCGAATGCCCACACCCAGCTCTGGTAGGGGCAGGAGTCTGGGGCATTCACCTGGCAGGCTCTGGACCTTGTCCGACTTTGGCATTTGCCACTCAAGATGGATACTTCAGAAAGGTCCAGCTTGGTGCTTTCTGCCCCAGCTGCCCACTGTCTCAGTTCTTGTACGTACTTTGGGGACTCATGGGCTGTCAGACCTCCCTGACCACAGTCAGACTGCTTATAAAGTAGGAAAAAGACAGTCACCTAAGTTGGCCCAGAGCTTAGGAAAAAGAGAAACAACTGTGTTTGATATTCTCTGAAACATTCATGCTCATACTTTAGTGGGGAGTAGCTGGTTCTGAGCTTGATGATAATACTTCTGTACACCAAACCTGTGGAGCAAGAACCATTAGAAATGGTGTCCAGAGAGCTCTGGAACCCCACCCTGAATAAGGACTGGAGATTAAGGGGAGAGGGGGTAGCAGAGGAGGAAGAACCACTGACCCTGTTCATAGGGTGCTCTCATTGTAATTTGAGAGGTCAGTAGTAGGGTTACCATACATCCTGGTTTGCCTAGGACAGTCATAATGCCTCTTATCCCTGTGAAAGAGGGAAATGGTTCCTTCTTTCACTTTAAAAACTCTCTTGATTCAAAAAAATAAAATACTGCTAATAGTAGTAAGAAGGTATCATAAATGAACATTCTGAAGGAGGATAAGAACACAAAATGTTCCAAGGGTTTGGAACAAGAAGTCGTGCTTCTATTTTGGGAACCTCAGGATGCCTAGGAGAGGTCTTGGAGCATCCTAATGAATGAGATACCCCAGGGATCAAGGTTTGTGTGGCATTTAATCAACAAGGACATGACCTCCTCTGATATGAGTTCAAGCAGTTGATGCCCAGTAACCACTGGTGACAAACCCTTGTGATGAAGGTCTGCCTCATTAAACCTCTGGCCTCCTGTACACTGGTGTCTGACGTGTTCCACTGGCCAGTATAGGAGATTTTGCATGTTATCTTGTAGGCACTCAGCTTAACGCATCATCCTTCATGTCTTAAATGAGTTAGCTAGAGGATTGCATTATGGAATGGGGGTAGAGGGATGAGAGAAGGGGATAGGATGTGTGTACACCCATTGCCCCCACTAAGCCGGGCCAGCTGGCCTGCTCAGATCTTGTGTGATTTGGACTCATTTGTCTGGGACACTGAAAATAGTCAGAGCTCCCACTTATTAAGGACAGAGGAGAAAGCAAAATAAGCATTGTTTCACTTATAGCAAAATGAAAGTACCCAGGGGGAAAGTAAATGTATTCTATGGAACTAGAAAGGCCATGTAATGTTCTCTGGGAAGAGAGGGAAGCAATAAGTCACATCTCTGCCAGGCAGGCCTGAGGAAGCACAGAGGGATGATGGATAATGAAAGAACCAAACCCACTGTTGCTTCCCCTAATGCCTTTTTATTTGGTCAGTTGGCCAGTCAATCAATAGACCAATCAATCCATCAGTAAGCACATACTGAACACCTGTGGGCCATAGAAGATATCTAAGCCATGGTCCCTCTGATCAATGGGCTCATTCTCCAACTGGGAAGATGAGTAGAATATACCATTCTTTGTCTTCCTCAGCCACTATTAACTACAGACTCAACCATGCTCATTCAGTTCTTGACCCAATTCCCCACTGGACAGGCAATGTGAGTAAAGGCTAAGCCCCTCCACCGTGCAGGGAAAGGAATTAGTTGTGCTGCCAACAGCCCGAGATCTGTTTGCTGGATCCAGACCATCATTTGCCCTTTAATGGAAGACTATTCCTAACCCCTCGCCACAGTACAGCTTAGCCTCAAGCTTCCATCTCAGCCTGATGGCTTCTGCAGAGGCAGCATGACTCATAGGACAATATGTAGGCTTTGGAATCTGATGGTCCTGGTTTGAATCCTGCCTCTGCCCCTTTCTAGCTGTACTGATCCAATTATATAACCCTTTTCTGCAAAAAGGCAATGATAATATGCCACTTCAAGGATGTTGTCAGGAATTAGAGAATTGACTGCAGAGAATAAAATGGTGAAGAGATTCAACTGATGGGAGCTGTTAGTACTGACAGTGATGGTGGTGGTAGTGATAGTGGTAGGAGCTGCTGTCACAGTTGTCATAGTTGTTATTCTGCAAGGAATTAATGCGTACTCTAGTAAATAATGCTTGTTACCAGGCTTATGGTTTCCCCGGCTTTTCCTTATCATGGCTAGATATATCTTCTTTGGACAAAATTTGACTTCCTCTTCTACATAGAAGAATCAGAACATCAACTCAGCTTCTATTTGATGGTCACCACCAGTTTTAATCAATCTGAATTCACTGTGCTTCCTTGGGCATCTTGTTATGTCTCTTGGATAATCCAGCTGAGAACAGGTCTCATAGTTGGCATAGTTCTCCTAAAATGATCCTACCTGATCCTATATTCAGTGCTTACCTACTTATTCCTGTTGTCAAGATGCTTTCCCTTTTCATAACAAAGCCTATCTGGTTTAGAACAAGTAATTCCAGAAAATCTGTGCCAACTCCCATGGCAGTGACACAGATGGCTGGGTGATGGACACCTCTGGAAGAAAGCTGGATGGGAACAGAATTTCCATGGTGAGTCAGTTGCTACATGGAAGCTTGGAAAAGTAAATTAAGACAGGTCCTGGTGTGACCAGTGGGCTGGAAGGCAAATAACATATGTGGCCCCAGTGTGGTCAGAGCAGAGAGAAATAGAGACAATCTGTCTAGAGAGTTTTGGAGGTCAAACAAAGGTGTTTAGATTTACTCCTAGACAAAGGAAATATGTTGGCCTTGAATATCCATGGGATTTCCCAATACGGAGATGTTTTAAAATAATTTATCTTCTAAGAATAGCCTATCTCTATAGCTCACCTACCAAAGCCAGTTAGCTGGCTAGCACACGCTTCATTGCCCTCATTCTGTATGCTGGTTTATTTCCCTGGATCCCATCATGCCTGGTGGGATCCAGGGAAATAATATCTTTTCCTCTGCTACCTTCCCTCACCTTCTGTTGGATTTCTTCACTATTTTTTTTCTAGTCTACCCTTTAGCAAGAATAATCTCCCTTCACATGCATAAAGATCTACTTCATTTCTCTGTTCTTCTTCATCATGAACTTTTACAGGAAGATTTTCCCCACTCTCTCTAGGAACCAGAAAAGTCAGACATGGTTGATTAAAATTTGATATTATTCTTGCTTTTCTGTAGAGAAATGTGAGTGTTTGTCCTACCCAATTTGTTAAGTTCTGCAACTTTCCTTGATTAACTTTTTAGTTTTATGTCATGACCACATCATGTTCTCAGTGATTAAAGAACAACTATTTTGGTTATTTTAGGAAAGATTTCATTTAACTTTATAAATATATTGCAGTTTTCAATACATTAGAAGTTGGGGGGGCGAAGTTAGGCTGAAATATGATTGAAATTATTTCGGTCCCGCAAAGATATTTGAGCCACAAATTCTGGATGCTGATCCCAACTCAGGCTCCAAGTAGACGTTTGAACGTTGCCTCTGAAGTAACCGTAATTTCTGAATCCCAAATCAGAACACGAAGTCTCAGAGAAGAGACATTGTTGCTCATGTTTTTTTACGGTTGTTTTCATTAAAAATACATTATGTTTAATTAAACACTCATTGATCTTTATCAAAATGATTAATTGTTATATGAAATTGAAGCCCACTTGGGAAATTTTTGCTCAGCATCACACCTGGGAGATGCCTGTCTCAACGCCCACCTCTGCACATGTGTTCTCTCCGTGACCATGTAGGGTTGGAGTTCCTCGAGACTTTTTTCTTGGTTCTCTTCAGTCCTCATGCTTTACTTCTGGACTAAGTGATCTTATCCACATGTGTACCTTCAGGTACAATTTATTTACTCATATAAGATTCATTTATCTTTTGAAATTTTTTCATGATTGTCCTGCATCTTCCAGTGGTGGGAAGGCATTCCATAGTCAAAGCCTTAATAAGATGGAAATTTCTGTTTCCACAACAGAAGCTAGATGAGAGCATTAGTGAGTTCTGCACTGTCCAAGTTCCAGGGGCTCTCATTCTCATGCTGGTATCTATGAATAGCTGTGCACTGCATATTTCTAGAGAGCACCAGTTACACTGTGGTCTGTGAACTACTGAGTTTCTTTAAAACTCCAGAGCATGCCATTTGCTAAAGGCTGAATATTTTTCTCCCCCCCACCCCCAGCCATCCATATGTTGAAATCTAACCTCCACTTACAGCATTTGGAGGAGGGGGCTTTGGGAGGTGATCAGGTCCTGAGAGCTCTCTGGAGTCTCATTTACGTGGGCCCTTGTAAATGAGACTCCAGAGAGCTCTCTTGGCCCTTCCACCATGTAAGAATCAGCAAGAATATGGCCATCTGTGAATGAGCAAGTGTGTTCTCACTAGACACCAAATCTGCTGGTGCCTTGATCATGGACTTCCCAGCCTACAGAACTGTGAGGAAAAAAAAAATCCTATTCTTTATAAGCCACCTAATCTGTGGTATTTTTGTTATAGCTGCCCAAATAGACTAAGGCGCTATCTACATAAAACATGGACATGTACTCTAGATTTGAGCAGTTCTGTGGCCCTGGACAGACACTCTAACTCACTGCTTTCTGGCCACTAGGGTATGGATGTGTGCCTTAACCTCGGCTAATAATATGCTCTTGTCTAATACTTTGAATCTCAACAAAGTGATCCAAGGATTTGAGGCAGTAGAGAATGCATTGGTGGAATCGTATGACAACTACACCCAGTGGTGGCAGCACTGGTACCCAGTGTCTAGCAGCTGCAACAGGGTCCAGTGGCAGTGTTGTCTAATGGCGGTGATTGCTGGCAGCTGTGCCAGTGGTGGTACCTTAACAACACTGATGCTGAAGCACCTTAGCTATGGTTTCTGCTACTGATCTCCTTTACTTCCTGCCCACTGAGCAAGATCAGTTCTATAGCCTTTCTACCGATGCTGTGGCCTATCTGGTTTATCTGTCAGTGAACTGCTTTATGTCGAAGTCAGATAGAATTGGTTTGCAATTGAGAACATTGTTACAGAAATTTGTAACAGAAAGAAAACTATGTGGGTATATTTGTTTTATATTGCTACACAATAAATTCCTACAAACTTAGCAACTTCAAATAACACATATTTGTTAACTCATAGGTCAAAAGTCTAAGCCTGGCTTATCTGGGTTTTTTTGCTTCAATTTCTCAACAGGTTACAACCCAGGTGTTGGCCAGGGCTGTAGTCTCCTTAGAGGCACAACTGAGAAAGAATCTGCTTCCAAAGTCATAGTAACATTGTTGACAGAACTTATTTTCTTGTAGCTGTGGAACTCATGGCTCCTTTAAGGCCAGCGAGAGGGACTGGGGGTGGATAGAGACACTGCTGTGAGTTATATGCACACATATAGTATATATAGTGTATTGTAACATAATTATGAAGTGAAAGCTCATCATCTTTGCCATATAAGGTAACCTTATCATAGGAGTGGCAGCTCATCACCTTTGCCATGCTCTGTTGGCAAATGTTAGAAGTCAGTCACAGCTCTTACCCACACCCAAGATTACACAAAAATGGGTGATCATTGGGACATCACATTAGGATCAGCCTGTCATGGTAGGGAAGATGCTTTTGGCCATCAGGCTTGGCTTGGATTGGAGGCATTAAAAACTCTTGTTCACATTCAAAGGTAGAAAGCCTGGAGGTTCACCTCACAGGTAAAGCAGTTATCACCTGCAGTCATCTGCAGTGATGTGGCCACTGAGGGCAAGGCTTTGAAGACCTTCTTACCACTGTCACACAGCAGTACAAACGGAATTCATGATACTGGAGTGGAATGGCCACTTCTGGAAGGACCGGATTACTTAATGAAAGAATATGACATGCCAAATCCTAATTGTTTTGGCTCAGGTCTTTCTTTCTTTCTTTTTTCAAAGCACATAATACAGTGCTTCTAGATTTATTTGGGAGAATTGTATAACTGTACTTAAAAAAATTATCTTGAAGAGTCATAGGGCAGATTGGCAAATTAAAGATGGCTCTATCAATTGACTATGGATCAGCCCTTGTGTCACAATTAAGACACTGATCGGTAAAGATTGAGGCTCTAAAAGTTAGAGGGCAATGTGTGAGAGGATCCAGAAAACTTGGAATTGCCCTTAATATCCATTAGGCACTCTTCTCTGCTGGCCCATCACATTAGGATCTGCCTGTCATGGTAGGGAAGATGCTTTTGGCCATCAGTCTTGGCTGGGATTGGAGGCATTAAAAACTCTTGTTCACATTCAAAGGTAGAAAACCTGGAGGCTCACCTCATGGGCAAAGTGGTTGTCAACAGCCCAATAGCGGTGAGAGTGTGAGTGAACAGGCTTTCCCATTTACAGGTGTTTAAATTTGCATCCTTTCCTCCTTGTACCATGAGCCTATTTCTGCTCTATGTTTAGATTTTGAAAGAGAATCAAACTGTCCTCATGTGCCACCATTCTTTGTTGTAGCTAAGCCACTAGAGTTAGATCTTAACATAGCTCCAGGTCCAATTACAAATCAAACCTGAGTGGGCGGACTCCCCTCCCCACCACACACACGTGTGCGCACATACACATTAAAGTCCAAGGTACCTTCTCATACGGAATCCAAAGTCTCATTTTTCTCGCTTCCTCTGACTTATTAAGATTTAAAACATAACAGCCCAATAGCGGTGAGAGTGTGAGTGAACAGGCTTTCCCATATACAGGGAAAGGGTATTTAAATTTGCATAAACTTTCTGGATAATTTAGTAAAGTGCATCAAACAATTTTAAAATGTTTATACTCTTTGAATTAGTAATTCCATTTCTAAAAATAAATCCTAAGGATATAATAATGCAAATGTGTAGAGATTTAGCTACAATAATGTTCATCATACTATTAAAATAGCAGAAAATTGGATAAACCTAAATTTCCAACAGAAAGAGATTAGTTGAATAAATTTTGGTATATCTATGCAACTGAAATGCTTTACAGCTATTAAAACATTATAGTACAGAAGAATATTTATTGGTATGGAGAGGTTAGTATAATATTAAGTTAATTCAACAAGTTATAAATAGCATACACATTATATTTTATGTGTGTGTGTGTGAGAGAGAGAGAGACATAGAGAGAGAGAAAGAGAGAGAGAAAGAAGTAAGCTTGAATGTATTCATACCAAAATGTTCACAGTGATTATTTTCGAGAGAGGTATTATGAGTGCTTTATATTTTCTACTTTTTTCCTTATATTTATATTTATAAATATCTCCAGGGAATTTGTATCACTTTTGTGTAAGGAATAAAAATAATTGTAGTTACCCATAGTCTCATTTTACCAATGAGATGATCAGCCTGCTTTTCCTCTGATATTGGGTGGGAGGAGAGTGTTTCTGATATTCACTTTACCGAAGAAGCTTATCTTACAAATGAGGAAAGAGAAGCCCACCCAGGGGCACCCAGAGCAAGTGAGAGCACATGGAAGAAATGCATTTCAGAACTTCTATGATCGAGCACATTTTCTTTCTCTGAGATGTTTTCTAATATAACAAACGATCCAACAGGAGTAATTTCAGCTTGTGGTTTTTCAAAGTGTACTTTTAGAACTTGAGGTGACAGGGGAGAATCCTCAGGAACTAGAGGGGTAGGCAGGGAGTAACTGGGGCCTGGTCCACTTTAATCTACTCCCCTGAGCTGCACAAAAGCATGTCCATTTTGTGTTAGTCAGGGTTCTTCAGAGAAACAAAGCCAACAGGATGGATGGAGATATATATATATATATATCTGTCCTCCTGCCTTGGCCCACTAAGCATACATATATGATTTATTATATGGAATTGACTTACATGATTATGGAGGCTGAGAAGTCTAGACCCAGGAGAGCCAATGGCACGGACCCAGTCTGAATCCTAAGACCTGAGCAGTAGGAGAGCTGATGATGTAAATTTCTGTCCAAGTCTGAATACCTGAGACCCAGGAGAGCCAATGGTTTGAGTTCCAGCCTGAGTCCAAGTCTGAAGGCAGGTGAAAACCAATGTCCCAACTTTAAGCCAGTCATACAGAACCAGTGAATTTCTTCTTTCTCAGCCTTTTGTTCTATTCAGACCTTCAACATATTGGATAACGCCCACCCACACTGGGGTGGTCAACCTGCTTTACTCAGTCTATGGATTCAAATGCTAATCTCATCCAAAATCACCCTCACAGACACACCTGGAAATCATGGTTAACCACGGCCTATTTAAGCTGACACATAAAATTAACCATCATATATGTTTTGCTCTAATTGTGGGAAAGTGCAGCATTCTTTCTCTTCCATTAGTTAACGGGATCTCCCATTTCTATCCGTTTGGATGCTTTAGATTGACAGTACTAAGGAATCTAACTCAACATGGCTTATAAGATGGGTATAGTTCATTTCATGACTATGAAGCAGGATGTGAGGCAGGCACAAGGTATTGAGCAATCAGGTCTCATGTCGGGTTTCTCGAATATGATCTTAGTTTTTTTCTTCTCCATTTTACTGGTTTCTTTCTCAGCTTGCTTCTCCTCATGATCACTTTCTTACATTCAGAGAGAAATAATGCATTGCTTCTCTACCTGACCCCTTGTCCCCATGCCAACCATCAAATGGAATTCCTGATGTTGACTCTGATTAGACCACCCCAGAGCCAATCACTGCAGCCAATGGAATGTCATGCACCATTTGTTTTAGGCATCATTTTGGAAAAGTGTGAATGGGGTTACCTTTATTGGCTTAGACTAGCAGACTATGATCACAGGCTAAATTCATCTTGCTCCCTGTTTTTGTAAATAAAGTTTTATTGGAACACAGCCAGACTCTTTCGTTTACTTAACGCCTATGGGCTGCATTCCTGACACAGCAGCAAATTTGAGTAGTTGCAACATCTGTCTCACAAATCCTAAGGTAATTACTATCTGGTACTTTACAGAAAAGTTTGCTGATCCCTGGCTTATATTAATCAGGTCCCACTTCTGGGGCTGAGGTAGAGTTAATCCTATCTAAACCTTAAAGCTGCTATAGAACAGTGAGAGTAGATATAGTGGAGAAACCCTCCTCTATTCTTCAACCCATTAGAAGAACAATTTCTATTCTGATGTTTGCATTGCCAGACAATCCTTCAAGTATGCGTCGTGCTGCCTTTTCTCACCACCATAGAATGAACTGTTTCCCAGGTTCTCTCACTCTACAGTCCCAGCAGGGGATCAGCTTATGCCCTAGCAAGGTGCACTCCTCCCCCACTTCCCTCCCATCCTCTCCCAGTGTTGTTCTTTTCTTCCCTAGGTCTTGTGTTATTCTAGACTGCCCTGGTCAAGTGCCAGGAAGTACCTGTTGAAAGACTATCACGGCCAAGTCACCCAACGTTTCCTCCTTGCAGGATAGCTCTAACGGACACCAAGCTGTCATAAGTGCTCCAGCTGAGTTTGCCACAAATTTGTTGCCAACAGCCTCACACATTCAAACTGTTTCCTACTCCAAAACCGTGGTACCTGCTCTCTTATGGAGGTAACAATAATGAGCAACATTTGTTGTATACCAGGCTAAGAATATTTATGCCTTATCTCCTGTCCTTCACAAATCTCCAAGAGGTTAAGTCTTATTTACAGTCACCCGTTTTAAAGATGAAGAATCAAGGCTTAGCTAGATTTAACAATAGATTTAATAATTTTCCCATAGTCATTATTTAGTAAGGGATGGAACAAGGATATGAAGCCAGAGCTGGCTGAGTCTGTAGTGCTGACCGCTTGACCATTATACAGTATTGTTGTTTCTTGTTTCTGTCCACAAAAGCAACTATACTCAAGATATTCTGGATCCTAGTTTCCACTTCTCAGTTCCTCAAGAAAGCTAGGCAACTAGACTCACAACCATCTCACCCTTTTCTGTTGGGTTCTGATATTGTCTTCTCACCAGGATTCAAGGATGTTCAGGCAGGTAGTTTACTCTTTTGAACTAGAACTAGACTATGCCTTTGGAAACCTTAATTTATAGACAACCAAATGAGGGAGAAGCAGTTGACCAGAGGTAGTCCTTAGAGTAGCTAAACAATAGGTCCCCACTGCCTGTCCTCTATCATACACCGATATTCCCATCTTCTAGCAGGAGAGAAGTCCCAGCCCAGTGGGTCCTGGGTAGGATTCCAGCATTCAACCTACAGGCAGATGGCTGAGGCAAGTACAGAGAAACAGAACACATATATCTTTATCTCTGTCTCTGTCTATATTTCATCTATATATCTGTACCTATCTACACAGGATAGGTATAGAATATAGATATATACAGAGATTTATTAGGAAGAGTTGGATCATGTGATTATAGAGGCTGAGAAATCACACTATCTGCCCTCTGCAAGCTGGACACCCAGGAAAGCTGGTGATGTAATTTTAGTCTGAGTCTATAGGCTTGAGAACCAGGGGAGCTGATGGAATAAATCCCAGTGCAAAGGCAAAAGATTGATTCCATGCTCACACAGGCAGGCAGGAAGGGAACAGATTCTCTCTTCCTCTTCTTTTTGTTTTACTCAGGCCCTCCTGTGTGAAGGTTTGAGTGATGCTCCCCCACACTGGGGAGGGCAATTCATTGAGCCTACCAATCCAATACAATAAGTGCCAATCTTATCGAGACATACCCTTATAGACCCACCCAGAAATAATGTTTAATTTTGACATTCCATGGCCCCAGTCAAGTTGACACATAAAATTAACCATCACAGACCTATAGGTTACATAAAACGTAGAAAAATTAAGCCCAGAGAAGCTAACTCCATGTGCGTAATGAGTTAGTGAAAAAGCAGGAAAGCAGGATAGCATGACTCAGAGCATGGGTGTTAAGCTTGCGTCTGTACTCGAGTTCTAGATCTGCTGTTTCCAACTATGTAAACTAGCAAGATACCTCAATTTTCCTGGTCTCAGTTTCTTTATCTTTAAAATGGGGATAGTATTATCTACAGGGGGTTATTGGAGAGACCAAGAGAGGTAAAGCAAATGGTCTTTTCCTTTAGTGCCAGGCACATAATAAGTGCTTGCTGCAATTAGAAGCCAAATGTCCCCAACTGCCATCAAGGCTCTTTCCACCCTGAGCATTGCCTTTGGTTGAGGTCACCCATACCTCTAGTTTTCCTCCCCTGCACCCCTGGGGTGCAGCCTTAAACCACTCCTTGGTGTCTCCTCAAATTTTCTGGCCCTGCCTCTGAGCTCAGTCTGGAATCCTGCTGACACCAACTGCTCAGTATGACTTCCATTAACTATAAGTGTTTGCCCTCTCCTCCAGAAAAACCCTGTGCCCGGGGAAATGCAAGTCAAAACATCAGACCCATTGCAAAGGGCTCTTTTACCCTTTCACTTAAGAGTCCTCAGAGGTCAAAAGAAAATAGATTTAAATGTTTCCCAGTCAAGTGCAGCCCTCACAGGGCTCTACAATGCACCCATGGTGGGAGCTTTTTACACCTTCCTCAGCCTGTTTCCTCAAATTGATCTAATATTGTCTTCCCTGGGGCCTGCCTCAAGTCATTGTAGTTAAGAATAACAGAGTGCATCTTCCATTCATTGTGATTAGTGGTTAAAACTACTCCCTTTTTTTTTCTTAGAAGGTGAAGGAAAAGAAGTTTCTCCTTAGAGAAAAGAATTGAGTGGAACATTCAGTCTGATTCTTTTTTTCCTGGGTTTAAAAGGTGTGATTGACCCATAAGTCTCAATAAAACCCATAACTGAACTGACAAATATCTAAGAATAAGTTCAAAGAGGAATAGAGTGAACAAAAGGCTTTGGCCATAAATCACTCATAGGACTCTTCACAAGAGCAGACTAGAAACAAGGCTGCCACTTTCTAGCATCGTGGGCCACCACAGCCATGAGCAAAGGCCCCCTCATTCCTGGTGTGATGAATGGGGAAACTGAGCCTTGGAGGCAAAAGACCAGCCTCCCTGGGCGGCTCTCTCCATTCCCAGGCTAGGGGTCTTGGCACTTCCCTGTACTTGCTCCATCATCGTGGAGACACTGTGAACCTGACATGTACTACTGACATTTTATGAAGCAGTTTCCTCCTCTATAAACAGGCCTAGAACATTGATCTCCCTGGGTTATTGGGAGGATTACTGAAAACATGAATGGAAACATGCCAGGGAGAATCCGACATCAGCACTTGATAGGTTGACAGGAGATGTGTGTTGGATCTAGAGAAAGTGTGCTTTTTTTTTTTCTTTTGGTGGCAGTGAGGGCTAACACTTTGGATTACTTATGGTACCACTCCCCTCTATGAAATGAGTCTTCATTTTCCTAATTGGACTTTAAGAACTCACAGATGCTCAGAACATTTACTGATTGTTTGAGTCCACTGAGTTATTGTCCCTACTTCTTCTACTGTCCACAGCTGACCTTAGATATGTTATGACTTATTCATTACTCATTGGCCATGTATAGCAGGTACTGGCTGAATCAGAAGGTGTTCAGGATATCTTTCAACACTTGAATTTTCTAGTCCCAGTTTCCTCACCATGACCCTGTAAGATGAATAGTACAGATATCATTCTCACCCTTATTTTTCAAGGATGAAACTTGAGGTTCAGAAACTTTATTAACTTACGTGTGGTCACACAGCAATTGAAGGAAAGAGTGAGAAGCTAAAATGTGAATCCTTGCATACCCCTCCAGGGATATGTGCACCATAAATGGATCAGAAGCTTGTGTGAAGCCACTCCTGGCTGGTGACCTGTGCTCTGAATGTCATTGCCAATGGAGAAATCAAGTGAAATGCTAACTGTTGAACACAATGTCTTCGTAAACAGAAAGGTTAGCTAGGTTAAAGGAGCCTAACCTAGAGATGGTATGTTATAGTTTCTAAAACGCTTTCGCATGCACGGTCTCACTTGATCTTAGAAATAGGCCTGAGGTTAGGTTTACTGTTAATATTCCTATTTATTCTTGAGAAAAATGAGACTCCAAGTGGTGAAATGACTTCTCTAAGAGCACATAGACCAAAAAGTTGGAATCTAGACTTGAATACTCTTCTATCCATTCTATCATCTTCCCGAGAAACTAAACTGCTTCCAGCAAGGTACATGTGCATTACTTTTAGTAACAACCTTCAATAAAGTTATTTATTTAATATTCATTTAGTTCCTACCATGTTCCAAACACTGTGCTGGATGGAGTGTGATAAAAATCATTAAATAAGCTAATACACTAAAATATGCAAATTCTGTTGATTAAATCAAAACATTAACTAGGTTATTATTGTAAAAATGAGATAAATAGCAGCTAGTTTTCACCTTTTATTTCCTGTTTCTCATGTTTTCTTGTTCTTCAGCAGCATCTATTGGCTCCTTAATGGCTCCCTTCCTGCATGTGCTGGAAGCCACTACTGCTCAATGTAAAGGGGGGTGACCCATTCTGGAAACCCACTTACCTTCAGCTTCCCCCACCTCTGAGTCCAACCCTCCCACCTCCCTGTTCCCCCTGGTAGCTTTTTAGCTATACTCCTTCTCTCTGGTCCCTTCAGAATAATGGCCTGGCGTTAATTCCATTACATCCTCACGATGCTGACTCCTGGTCGTCCCTCTTGACTCTGTGAATTATGGTTGTTACCTGGCTCTGTGCCCAAGTTACCTCACCTGACTAAACCTGTTTTCTTCATCTCTGCATTGGGTGTAATAATACCTACCTCACAGAATTCTAAGGAGGATTACATAAATTAATACAATATAAAGCGCTCAGAATAAGTGCTCAACAAATGCTAGTCATTCATATTTCTGTTTTAACTTCATGTGAAGATATCTCTCCTTCATGCCTTCCTGGGCTCTTAGATCCACCCAGAGGTGTCCAACCTTTTGGTGTCTCTGGACCACACTGATAGAAAGAAGAGTGTCTTGGGGCACATATTAAATACACAAACACTAACGAAAACTGATGAGCCAAAAAAAAAAGGTTTTAAGTAAATTCACGATTTTGTGTTGGACCACATGCATAGCCATCCCAGGCCACAGGTGGGACACCCCTGCCAAACCAAGGCTGGATGCAGCGTGCATCCCTGCTTATCTGAGAGGGAGTCTGCATGGGATCTGTGAGCTACACTCTGTAGCTTGTATGTTATAGAATTGCTCATATATTGCTTAAGTGCCACCACTTAACCTCTTGTTTTCAAAGCCCACTGGAATGGACCCTGGGTGATAATGCTCATAGCTTCTAGATCAGATCTCATCTTCCCCTTCCACATTAGAGAGGTTTCCCAGGGACCGATTTGCCGAGGACTTTAGTTTCAGGATATTTTGGGTACCCCCTTATAAACACATGGGACATCCCACACCTCTATAAAAGACAAGGGGGTGGGGAGCAGACAGCTCAGTTTCCTTACATGGATTGCTTTTCATAACACACCCCAGTTTATAAGGGAAGTGCAATTGAAGCTGCCATTATGTTTTTTAAAAAAATCAAGACATTCAGTTATGAAACATAGAATATATAATTAACTTTATTGAGCAGAACAAAGCATTTTATAAAAACTCACTCAGACTGAATTAATATAAGGATACTTAGCATAATGTGTATAGTTTAAATTACCGCCTACTAATCATCAAGCAGTTGAGTGGTAAAGTTGTTAGACTTTCAATTTGCAAACAAGTAGAAGAAGGAAAGGCTTATTTTTACTTTCCGATGATTAGATAGAGCATACATTTGTTCAACTGTGGTGTGGGTTCACATCCGAGAGACAGGGGTCTGCTCTGAGTCTTGACATCTCAGCCTGGTGACATTGTTTTGCATGCCATGGTTCATGTCTTCTTTGGGGTATTAGTCAACCTGGCTTCCTGTCCCAGGCAGCCTCTATCTCTTCATTCCTAAGGTCACCTCAGCTCCACTAGGAGCAAAGCTCCCCTTTCTTCTACACACTTCCTGAGACCAGTTCTGACCCCAGGTGAGAGGTATTTAAAGAACCATAATTGAAAAGTTCAGGCTAACTGCTTGGACTCAGCTCCAACTTCCTCTTTCTACCTGCTGACATTTCTGCTTATACTCTGGCAGGCCACCCCTGTGGATTTCCACCATTTCTGATTCCAGTTGCACCATATAAGATTCTTTTTGCTTGATCTCCACTTCTGCCTTCTTTACATGAAAAAGTTTCTAGATTCCTGTTCTCTTCAGGAAGACACACAAGAGATGAAAGTGTTACAGTGTATCCTGTCCTGTCGGAGACAGAGTGGGAAAGATTTGGAATCAAGTGGGTAGAATCTCAGTTTGGGCATTGCCCATCTAAGTGAATAAAGTGTATCGGCATAAATAAACCAGTTAGGAATCTTGACTATAAGTGACAGAAAATACTGCTCATGGCTTAAGGAACAAAGGGAAAAATTTTCATCACAAAACTGGAAAGTCTAGAGGTAGATCTAGCTTGGCTTCAGCAGGGTCCATATGATGCCATTGGGATTTGACTTCTCCTTATCTTTTCTCTCTATCGTATGCTGTGACCATTTTAGTCTCAGGGAGGCTAGTCTCTCATGGATGGCTGAAATTGCTCCTCACCTTATATCCTCTCAGCATGTCTCAGTGGGTCCTACTCACTTTTATGTACCCATCTATGAGCCATGGCCAGACATTCAGAGTGTACTGACTGATGTAGGCCAATCAGGCTCACCTCTGGGCCTCAGTGTCCTAGTCTATAAAATAGGCATCGGACTTCAACAAATATCTCAAACTCTTCTTCAGGGATCTAGTGATTTTGCAGAGCCCCTTTAGGGACTAGCAGGGGGAAGGGGATATGATCCTGGCTTTTAGGAAGATCCCGGCTCCCTTTTCTTCTTCTGTTTCAATGATCAAGCCCAATTTCAGCTGTTTTTTATGTTGAAATTTTTAGTGAATGTATCCATTAGTTTTTGTAGTAAAACAAAATATGCCAAAGCATAGTGGCTTAAAACAGTAACAATGCGTTTAGCTCATGAGTCTAAGGATCAGCTACTTGGGCTGGACTCAGCTTAGTGACATTTCTGCTTATCTTAGCAGGACTCACTCATGAGACTGAGGGCAGCTGGCTGGCCAGTTTATGACGGCCATCACTGGATGGCTAGGGAGTTGGACCTCTCTTTACTAGGTCTGTTTTCCTCTGGTAGGTTAGCATGGGCTCATTTACATGATGATCTTAGGGTTCCAAAAAGCAGAAAAATAGGACAAGCTGAAATGAACAAGTGCTTTTGAGCAAGTCAATTCCAAGCATCTGTTTGCATCATATTTGCCAGTATCCCATTGGCCAAAACAAGTAACAGGGTCAAAATGAGATTTAAAGAGTGGAGACACAGACTCTAACTTGATAGAAGTTGTGAAGTCACAATACAAAAGGCATGCATACAGGGATTGATTGGAGAAATTTGGGTCATTTTTGCAATGTACCAAGATAAATGTGAACATTTGAAGAAAGGGTTTTTTCAAATTTTTAAAAGTTTGAGAACTCTGGCCAGAGAGTCTCTTAAGAACTTTTCTGAACTGTCTCTGAATTTGATTACTCTTATAATTCTGGACATTACTACTTGTCCAGTTTCCTCAATTTCCATCTCTGCCTTTCCCAGGATATCACAGCTTGGGACCCAAAGAATCAAGGCCAATTAGTCTAATCCAGGTCTACGACCTAGTTTAGTATAAACCTCTAGTCCATGCATACAGTGGGAAACTTGTTAATTTATAACTTGTCCCACTTTAAAAGTTCCAGTCTTAACTTGATCCAGATTTTATATATATATATATATATATTTTTTTTTTTTTTAAAGCTGAGGTCTTTGATGTATAGGCAAGAGCTTCGCATCTTAAATAAATAACAGGTCAAATTCATATTTAGAGACATGAACCAGGAACAGCACAATTTTCATTACCAAGACCTACTTTATGCTGGATTCTAAATTAGAAGCTCTTCCAAGGAGGCTGCAGGTTCCTCCCCTTCACGACTTAGAGAAACTCTACATTAGTACCCTCAACACACCTCATAGCCTGACAACCTATAGCTTAGCCACTCTGAACTGTTTGGAGTTACCTATGTACCCTATGCTCTTCTTTGTCTCCTAGCCTTTGTACATGGCTTCTTTCCCCTCCATCTGGAGCACCTTCCTAATACTCTACCGGATCCCCTTCATCTGGATAATCCATTCATGGTCTCAAGGCCCCGCCTTCTCTGTTACCTCCTCCCGTAACTCTTATTGTCTTGACACTCTACCAAGCCATGGCTAAAGGCCCTTTCTCTGAGTAATTTCGACACCCTGTACTTAACAAGTCAAAGAAATTGTCAATTGCTAAGGTACTGTACCATAATTGACTCTTTTCTCGATTCCATTTCCCTCTAGTCTGTGAGCTTTTGGAAATAGACTCATTCACAGATATTGTCACAGGGCTTGACAAACAGCAGGCAGCCAATAGGTATGTGTTGCTTGAACTAAATCTCTGCTTCAGTCATGAATTTTCCTCATTTTCAGGGGAGAGAGCCAATATATTAGTTAATAATAATAGTGTTGAGTGCTTAATAGACTTCATATTATATACTTCACTTACATATTCTCATTTAATCTGCCTAAAAACCCTATTAGGTATGTCTTATTATCATCATCATCTCTAATTTAGAGGCAAGGGAACTGAAGCACAGAGAAATTAACTTATCTAAAAACACACTGTTTTATCAGTTAGGATGCTTCTGAGTGCAAATATTAGAAACCCAAAAATAGAATGATTTTTTTAAAAAAAAAGAGTGATTTATTTTCTGTGCTTCCTATTGGATAGCACTAAGCTGAAGATTGTGGGGAACCTACTGAAGTTCTCTAGAACTCTCTCTGTGTAGCTCCCTTTTTCCAGTATTCTCTCCTGAATTCTCAACTTCAAATTCACTGATCTTTTCTTTTGCAGTATTTAGCCTATTATTAATCTCATTCAGTGTATTTTTTCACCCTCCCCTTTTTCTAATCACCAAAAGTTTTACTTGGCCCCTTTTTAATATTTTTATTTGTTCTCATTATGCTAATTATGTTTACTTTACATATTTATGCATACAAATAAGGTTTACAATTGCTTTAAGGTAATTGTTTACTATTTCCATAATCTTTCTTATTTCTTGGTCTGTGAGTTCTATTTTTATGTTTCTTTACATGCCTGGTAGTTTTTGATTGCTATCAGATATTATGATTTTATATTTTGAGCAATAGATTTTTATCTATTTATTTAAAGGATGGTGGAATTGAGTCTGGCAGACACCATGTAGTCCTTTAACCCCAGGAAAATACTACTCTGTGCTCTGGCTAGGAGACCACACTCATCCTGGATCTATGTAAGGTCAGAATTATTTTTGAGCCACTGCCTTCTAGTGTCTATTTTTCCCACCTTAGGTAGTTTTTGCCCATGCTTTTATTGCTTAGTAAGCACTAAGCTGAAGATTGCGGGGAACCCACTGAAGTTATCTAGAACTTCTCTCTCTGTGTAGCTCCCTTTTTCCAGTATTCTCTCCTGAAAATTCCAGACATTTTGGCCTTTCTCAAATTCTGATCTCTCTCTCCTCAATTCGGAGAGACTGATGAGCTTTACATTGGATTTCTCTCTTTGCATCATGGCATGGAAACAGCTCCAGGTGCTAAGATGGTGTAATCATAGAGCTAAATCTTTGTTTTTCTTCTCTTAGAAATTATAACCTTATAGCATGGAAAAAGTTCCAGGTGCTCAGATGCTGTAATCATAGAACTTATCTTTGTTTCTCTTCTCTCAGAAATTATAGCCTTATATCATCTGTTGTCTAATGTCTGAAAACCACTGTTGGCATATACTTTTCTAGTTTTCTTTTCTATATATAGTGTAGAGCACAATTCTCATAGCAATCAATGCTCCACTGAAGAAAGTGTGTCTCCCTGGTCTGCATATTGAAGGAAGTTTGAGAATGACTTAGTAAAGAGTGGGGAGCAATGCTCCAAACCAGTGGGCATAAGCAACTTCTTCACGATCACGTGGTTAGCAGCACTGCAGTTTGAACCCAGTTCTATCTTAGACCACAGCTAAGACCTGTACTATGTGTGGAGAATGGCACTGTGTCTGACTTTGAGGTGCCCGTATTCTAGTGATAAAGACAGAAACAATTACCGTACCTACAATTATGCTATGAAAAGATTGTTCACTTTGAAAGAGAAGGACTACTCCCTGTTTATCTCTTGGTACCAGTGCCCAGATTGTGACCTGGTGTTCTCAAGGCACTCAAGTGAAGACCCATCGCTTCAGAAAATGTAATGTAAACCCAGGGGAGGTGTTTCCTCTGCCTGTGCTTGAGGTAGATGACAGAGGTAGGGATGTGGTAAGAGTATGTGCCTAGCATTCAATATCCAGAAGTTCGAACTGGATCAACAGACTCAAGGGGAATCAGACTTCAGTTTTATGTTTTATAAGTTGGTGTCTGTTACTCATATGAAACTCTTGGAAACTGTATGTAAGATGAGGAAACAACGTTTGATAAAACAGATCATCAAGGAGATGGGTCAGTCTCCACAGTGGCCGGAGTCTGTGCTGCTATCCAAGCTTACAATTGTCTATCTTATTCCTTTAAAGTTGTCTTCCTGACTGACATATGTGAGTAAGCACTGGCTGAGGTGCCCTCTGTCCAGAGATGGGCAAAAGGCCATTAGCTAGTGAGGGAATCACAGGTCAACAGAGGTTGGAGGTATCACAACTCTAGATCTTTTCCTTACTGTGGAAGTCCTCAAACTTTTCCTTCTCAGCTTTGCCTTTCATCTCTCTTTCTCTCCCAGAGGACTTGGTGGCTACTTGCCTGCCATCCTAACTGCTTTGCTCTGTTCCCTTAACGCTTGCAGCTTTCTGAGGTGATATTTACATTGCATGAACCTGTCTAGCTCAATCTGTTACTAGACACTGACACCAATAACTGAGCCAGACACGAAACCTTCTGGACATTGTCTCACCTGCTTACCTGAAGCACATCTACCTACTGGGTATGTCTACTGGTTCTTTCCTCATCCTCTTAGAAGGCAGCTTCCAGTTCTGCCTTCCTGTTGCACTGAGTGGTTATATGAAAGCATCACTCTTCTATGCTTACTGTCATGGCTGATGAGCGTTGAACCTCAGAAGAAGAGGCTGAGGTCCCAGGATGCTTAGGAGCAGAAATCAAATAACAGAAGAAATAGGGTCCCAACTGGGAAAAGGAAGCTGCTGCTGAAACAATCCAGTAGGGTAGGCAAAGGAAGGAGGGCCAGGTCCTGTGGGTGGATTAAGAGAGAGGCCAGAGTTAGGGGAAAAATGGAGAGGATGGAAGACCGAGTCTGAGACGAAATCAGCTGAGTGAGATTTGCCTGCCCCTGTTATCTTCCCAGGTTGTTCTGTAAGCATGACCAGCCCACACGTCATGTGCCCCTTGCCCGTGGGGCGCCACTGCTCAGACTCTGCAACCTCCCCTCCCAGCCTTGTTGATGTTCAGCTCAAGTTCCGCCCACTGTCTGTTTTCTATCTTTCCAGTCCTATATCTTTCTTTCCATCATTTAATATTAGGGATCCCCTTTGCATTTTTTTTAATGGTATTTTCTAGTTCTCAGCATCTGTGTCACACCAGGTCTGTGTCCTGTTCTAGCTTTAAGGCTGGGTCTAAACCTTCCCACTGTCAGTTGATCAGCTGGCTTTGTTAATACCCTATCCAGACCTCACCAGCCTCTCTGAACGAAACACAGACAGTTACTAGTGACAATGGTTCAGTTAGATATACATATATAGTAGTTAAATATAAACACACACACACACTTAGTTATGACTTTGAACTTGACAGATAAATCTACATCATGGGCCCTGGGTAAGGGAGGCTAGGAATTGTGAAACAGGTAGGTTACATCTGTCTTCCCAAACTCTAATTATTGCTTGAAGCCAGCAGAACTATGTCTAAGCCTGGGCTTCCTAGAATACGTTCCAGGCAGCCTCTAGGATTTCTGTCTCTGGGGTTAAGGTTTTAAAAAGGTACTGAAGTTTGAGGACATAGCCTCTCCATCAATTGTGGTATCAGTATCCAGAGACTCTAGGGGAGATTCGAGGAGATTAGTTGTAAATTTGATTCTAATGAGGGGAACATAGGATGACTGAGGGTCGTGTGTGCCTTGGGCAGAAATATGATGTGAAGCAGGTTTACAACTTGGAACCAGCTCCAAATATTTCTTCCTTTCAACTCTGAGTATTTAGAGGAGATAGTTCACTTTAAAATATGTTGACTATATCTTCTAATTAAACACTGAAAACTACTTTTTAATATATATTCAAAATTGTAAAATAATTGCTAAATTATGCAGATTTTTATGGTGGGCTTGAAACAAGCCAATTTTTTTAAATTGGCACCTTTTGCTGATTCAAAGATGTTAATCATAGGGACCCTAATAGGCCTATCAGACTTCTCTAATGTATTCAAATAAAATGAGCAAAATCATTAAATGCCCAAATATTGATTTAAAGTGCTCCAAGTGGTAATGAAATTTGGCTCTCCACTTGAGACGGGGCACAGTGGCTATGTACTTTAATTTCAAGGAAACTGCTGAAGTGTGAGAAGAATGGAGATAAGACACAGAGAGAGAGAGCGAAGGAGAGAGAGAGGAAGGGGGGGAGAGAGAGAATAAGAGAGGGGAAAGTTTCAGACATAAGATACCAGCCAATGAACTAAAATGAACCATTGGTTTAAACAGACAGAAGGTAACAGTTGAAAGGATGTTGTTAGCCCAATAAAATTACATAACTGCCCAAGGTAAACACCAACAGAGAAGGCCCAGAGCGCCTTAAAAGAGGGATGAGGAGAGGGGAAAATGTTGGATATGGGACTTCAGCTCCATCCCTTTATTGACCAGCATGAAATGAAATTCAGAAAGAATGCTCATCAGAGATAAGGCAAGTCTGTGTGTCCTCGCGAGCCAAACACCCATGCATTACTTCCCGAGGACTGCTCTAACAAATTGCTCTAATTATTGTGACTTAAAGCAACAGAAATTTTTTCTCTCTGAGATTTGGAGGCCAGAAATCTGAAAAGCAAGGTATCTCCAGAGGCTTCAGGAAAGAATCTGTTTCTCTGCTAGCTTTTGGTGGTGGTCCTCTTCCTCCGCCTGTGACTGCATCACACCAGTCCCTGCCTCTGCTGTCGCCTCAGTATGTCTGTGTCTTCTCCCCTTCTGTTTTATAAGGATACTTGTCAGTGGAGTTAGGGCTTACCCAGATAATCTCAGATTACCTCAAGACCCTGACTCAATCATATTTGCAGAGACCCTTTTCCCAAATAAGGTAACATTCATAGGTACTGGGGATTAGGATATAGACGTATCTTTTCAGGGGGTCACTATTCAACCCACCACAACCCATTAAACCTTTGGTTCACCTTGTGGGACTTCTTTAGGAGAATTACCTATGGGATGAAGGTGAGCCAATAGGCATATTTTACAAAAAGCTAAAGGTTAATGAAGAACCATGGCTGCATTCAGAAGGGCAGGTGAGGGAGCCCTGGCTGGGTAGTTTGGGTAGAGTGTCATTCTATATACTAAAATGTTGTGGGTTCGATCCCCGGTGGGGGTGCATAAGGGAGGCAACTGATCGGTGTTTCTCTCTCTCTCTTACTCTCCCTCTCCCCCTTCCTCTAAAAAATCAATAAACATATCCTCAGGTGAGAATTTTTAAAAAATTAAGAAAGACAGGTGAGGGAATGTTTTTGGCACAGAAAACTGGTTATGACAAGGCCTGGGGGCAAGATTGAGAAAGGGTGGCCAACTGGGAGTAAAAGGAAGGAAAGGGGAGCAGAGAGAGATGAAGGTGACGAGGAGCCACAGGGAGCCGGGCCCAGCAGACCATACAGAGTTTGGATGTACCCTGAGGGGAAGGGGAGTCACGGGCGTTTTCATCTGAGAAGGGATGTAACTTGCACTTCAGGCATAAGAAACATGCGTAGTCCTTCGTGTAACGTGGGCAGGAACTGTAAGCACCAATTCATTCTCGAAGCTGATGAAATAGTTAAATAATATACAGCTTCTTTCTAATAGACTAAAAAGTAATATATTCCTTTCAAATGAATTTTAAACAAAGACAGTACTAGAAACAATGATCATCAGTCATGGCATCCCTGTAACATTCCCTCTGGGAGACTGGGTCACCGGGCCAGAGCCACTGCAGCCAAGCTGTACCACTTGGCCCACACACCAGGATGAATAAGGACACCGAGGGGTGCAGCTCAGAGGCTGGCCTGAGCCACTGGCATTCTGCTTGGGAATTTGAACAATAATGTGATGACACTGCTTAGCACTTATGTTGGAGTAGCTCTGTGTGCACCTCAGGCTGGTAATTAAGAGGTCAGGAGGCTGTGCATCAACAGGACAGGTAGTTTGCCAAGAGAAACATAAATGGAGCAGGCACGCAGAAATAAGAGGTGAGCACCTACATGGTCACAGGTGGCATCGTTCTACATCTGTAAAATAAAACGATTTCACCTCTGAGCAAGTGTACCGGTCTCTGTTCCTTATAAATAAGATTCTTACGACAAAAACACCACCCTTGGCAGAAGAAAAAGCAGAGAAACACAAAGCAACAAATGTTATGATGTTGGTGGATAAAACTTAGGAATCCTGACATCAGATATAAATGGAAGAAAACTTCCTAATAAGATGACAATATAAGTAATAATTCTCAGGTCGCCCCCCTCACTCTCCTGTGTGGTGAAGAACCACCTGATAGTAAGATTAACAAAGAAATGGCTTTTGAAATTAATTGGTTGCTGCCCTCTGAGAGACCTGGAACCTACTTCCAGTCTTCTCTTGACATTCCTGCCACTGTGTGCTGCTTTTATTTCTACTGTTAAGTTCTGATGCTCACATTTTGAAACACAATAAACATATTCCTGATATGTTTCCTTCTTCCTACCTCATAATAATTTGTGGTTTTAGTAAACAGAATCTTAGGTATAAGACAATGAAGATTGTTGCCAAGAGCAAAAAGGGAAAAGCTGAGTATTCGTTGATGTATTTTATCTTGGAAATACAGTGATGTCTTTTCCATGTGCCCTTGAAGAATACCCCGAGTCAGCTCCTGGGTTAAAGTAACATTGTACGGAGTGCCTACTGAGGTAGGCTCCCTGCTAGGCCTTCTAAACACTTCTATTTTGTGTTAGTGGTTTTAGGAATCTGATAAAAAGTTGCTGCAGCCATCTAAACTTTGGCTAAAGGATTGCTAAGGGATTACTTCCTATCTGTTGGCTTCGAGCCTCTTAGATTTTGTCTTGTCTCTATTATGTGTCTGTTGTTTGCGTTTATATCTCTGTTTCAGTTTCTCTTTCTCTCTCTGGATTGAAGCCCCTTTATAAGAGCATTCACGCAGATTTTGCTGAAAAACGTATTCCATTCATTGAACAAGCAAGAACAAGTAACTACTATATATGCAAAACCCTATATTGCCAAGCACTGCCACTGTGAATGAGGAAGAAGGACTCTCCTTCTATACCCTGCACCAACTTTTGGGTCACCCCTGACCCCCAGCAAGGCCTCTGCCTGCCAGGAGACGGGGAAGGGCACCATGACACCTGAACCTTACGGAGTGCAACCCTCATAACATTTAATCCTGATATGGTACCAAGAACAGAAAAGTGACCTAGACGTACAAAATCCATTACTCATGGTCACACTGTTATAAAATAAAAAAGTCAGGATTTAAACCCAGATCTGCCTGATTCCAAAGTACATACTCTTCATACTGGAGCACAAAATATTCATTTGTTCAAGAAGCCACGTGAAAGCATCAAATTAACGACAACAAAAAGTTGGCGTTCCCTCTCATGGGGTGCTGTCAGAGGAGTGTCTGCACCGCAGAACAACGTATGTCAGCACTAAAGTTCAGAGTCCACATGTCGTCTTCCTCTCTGGAAGGCAGTACCTGACCTCTGTCTCGTTTTCTCTAGTGCCCGCAGACTGTGCACAGTGACTGGCACTCAGTAAACACCCGTTGATGGGGACAGTGAGACTGGACACACGGAGAAAATAGCATCTGGCTGTGAGGTGAGGTTCTGACCTCTCTCCCCTCTCATTGCAAGTCATGACCTGCCCCTCACCAGGCAGATCACATTCTTCAAGCTATTAATTATCATGATAGATGCCCCTTCCCCACCGAGCCTCGTATCTGCCATTGGCATATTGTTGAATTATAATGCATAACTAATTAAAGGTGACCTCACACCAGGCTGCTGGGTCTCCTGTGTCAGACCAACCATAAAACTGGTCATCAGAATGAGTCCTCCTTCCCCTGCAGGTGCCCCCGCCCCTTTCATCTGTGTCTGTGTGTGTGTGTGTGTGTGTGTGTGTGTGTGTGCTAATTTCAAATCCTTTCCCTGCATCAGTGAGCAGATGAGATCCTCAGCCAGCTTTCATCTTTCAGAAAAATGAATAGTGCAGAGAGAACATTATCAAATGAGCTGTTGAAGAAGTCAGTGAATATGTCATTGAGTATGACTGCTTCCCGAATGAATTTAGATTTATCTCTGTTATCTTCCCACTCCCTTCCAGCCAGCCCCCCTTGCCAGGCTGGGCCCCAGGGCAGGGGCTGCCCCATGAATCCTGACCGACAGCTGTCTCTCCTGGCTGACGGATCCAGTGGGGGCCTCTGAGCTTGTTTTGGAATTTGGTTTATTAACATTATAAATGAACTCATTGCACACAGCCTTGTTAAACACCTCGCACCTCCTGCTTCTGCAATTTCTTAGAGGATTTCATTTCCATTAGGCAGCCGGGAGGACAGGGCCACACTCACTCAGAAATTGTTTTATCACGTCAAGAACTGCTGAATGGCTGTGACACCATAAGAACTAGAAAGCATCTATTTTCCTCTTATCTGGCTGTTTCATTAAAATCAGGGAACTCAGTTCTTGCACCAGTCGCTCATTCTTTCATTTGCCAAATATTTATAGAACACCTTTGCATGCAAGGAATCGTGACTGTAGGGTGTATGCTGGCAAGTGGAAGACACGTGGCCCCCGCCCTTGTGTAGCACACACTTGAGTTTATAATCTACACAAAGAAGCAATTTCAATCGAGTCCAGGCTCCCAAAGGAATGGACTACGAAACCCAAGAAAAGATGGTCATTTAGGTAGAATGCCATCATCAGAACATTACCTTTGGGCTCAGGCAGGTCTGTATCAATCCTCTTGGCCAGTAAAAAAAGTTATTACCTCTGGAGTAGGAACAGGATGCTATGAATAAGAGTAGTAATAAAAGAAGGAAACGGAAATTAAAACTATAGTAACAATAATAAAAATAGAAGTGTTAGAAGATAAAAGTGAAAAAATAAAAGGAAAAACAAAGCAAAGAGATGGAAATTAGTAGAAAAAAGATAAGAAAACTAGAGGTTGGAAATAGCAGTCTGATTAATAGGACTTCCAAATAAAGAAAATAAAGAAAAGAGAGGAGAGGAAGTTATCAGAAAAATAGCACAGGGAAAACTTTTCACAATTGAAGAATATGTTTCCAGATTGCAAGGATTCACTGAGGGTTGAGAAATAGAATGAACAAAAAATCCTGTCTGAGGGCACATCATTGTGAAATCTCAGGACATAGGGATAAAGAAGATTCTAGAGTCTGTGGGGCTTATGGGAGAAGGGGAAGGAATTTGCACACTGAGGACTAGAAATAAGGGCATCAGGCATCTCAACAGCAGCATGAAGGGCTGGAAAACTTGCAGCAATGTCTTGAAAATCCTGAGGAAAAAAACGACTTTGAAGTCCGACCAAACCTAAAGGTCATTGTATACGAGGATATCACAAGGGTATTTTTCAAACTAACCAGGTCTCACAAAATATTGTCTCCCACATGGCTTTTCTCCTGATGTTACAGTAGAATGTTCTTCACAGAAGCAAAGGAGTAAAACAGAAAAAGAAGGAAGCATAGAATCTAGGAAACAGGGGCTCATAAAGAATTGGGGAGCATTGGGGACAGCTTGGAAAGGAAGCTAGAAGGCTTCGGGAGGGATGCCTCTGAGAGAACTGCAGCAAGACCTTTTCTGATGTGTCTATCCCGGAAAGAGGTTTAGAATTCGGTCTGTCTCTGGATGAATGAGGGGTCTTAAGCACTATAGAAGTATTTGTTAGTGCAATTTAAAGCCAAATAAAAGCTATGATGCTTGCTTTCCAGGCACTGGCTCATCCCAGCTTACAAAATCATCCACGTGACAGAGATAAGAAGCTCCACATCCACATGGCGGAAACTCTGCCCCACCGGAGCTCACTGTTTGGGGACTGTAGAGTCATCTTTAGTCCCCGGTGCTCCCGCCTTTCTGAGTGTAGACCCAGTAGTGTAGGTGCTTCAGGGAAATGTTACTCTGGAACAACAGAAGCAGGTCTCAGCAAAGTGTCCTGGGACCGAGAGTGACAATGTGATACACAGGGAATGCTGTGGCCTTGTTCATTCATTTGCTACTTATTGAGCACCTGCTGTGTGCTAGCCCTTCTAGGTAATTGGGTGATTTCAGTTCTATAAAGCCTGAATGTCTTCATGGAAAGTGGGGTACACAGAACACCATGAGGATGGTGGCTTCCCGGGTTGGGGAGGGAAGAGAGAGGGTGGGCATTTCGAGCTTTTTGCTAATTTTAGCCAAGGTATGTATGGCCAGGGAGCATTCACAGTGGGAAGGTAGAGGAAAAAATGAGGTAGACAGAGAAGTAGGGTGACAAAACAGTAGGGAGGCAGAGAGACACCGAGAAAGAGACAGAAAGAGAAAACAAGGATTTCGTTAGCAATGCAATGCATTCAGTAGCATACGAGATAAAAAGGAATATCCAATTAACACACCATATAATTGCTTGCAGACATTCTTTTTTGTTTAAAGATGAAATAGCTAAGAGTTCTAATCAAAACTAGGGTCACAGCCTACATATTAAATGAAAGAAATTGATTGGGTTTTTATTATGCCCTGACTACTGTCAGTGTGCCTGGATCACAGATTGCCATAAATTTATACTTATAAACTACTAATTGCCCAAGTCATAATGGTAACAATGGGATAATGAAATCATGCTGATCAAGCTGAAGCCAAATTCTGCTTGACAACATGGGGGCTTTGTGAAGGGGACAGGGAAGAAGGAATTGAGCATACAAACCCAGGATGCTTTATTATAATAAACACCAGCAGAAAAAGTACAAAGACCTCTGAAGGCCCGAAGTTCTGTGCTGGGGGGAGGGAGGCTTCCTTTCTAACAAATCACTTAAGAAGGGGGGCGGTTACATTTATAATACAAGCACTTGTATTCTTTATTTGTCTTGGAAAACTAATGACTGACTTAATCACATTTGATTAAAGGAGATGTGTTGATGTAGTCATGTGTTTCTGATTGCATTAGGCTTGATTGAAAGTGGCAGGGAGAGTATGTAATAGTCCAACTGTCCCCTATATCTTGTCATTGGGACTTGGCAGGCATGACGTGGGAGAATCCTGAGGGAATCATTTTAGGGAACAATGTCATCTTTCAACTTGGGGGAGGGGGTCTGGGGAAGTGAACTCCAGCAAAAAATCATGCTCCAGTATCAGAGCTGATGAAGGACTCAAAATTGATCTGCAGGCACCTCCACTTTTAGAGGACTGAAAAAATAAAAATAGAGTGCATGCCCACATAGAAACATTCTCTTTCTAGAACATGTGGATATTGAATGACAAGCTGGGGAGGCTTTTATTTCATTTTATTTTTTTATATTAATGGGCACAAGAAGGTAAGTGCTTTGATTTAGGAATTAAGAGGCAAACCCAATTTTTAAAATGAATTTATTCATTTTAACCTACTCTGCCTTGATCCAAGAAAGATTTACACTGATGCAAAAAATAATTGATTTGTAAATCCTGCTATGGTAATACATAAATGCATATTTGTGGGTGATAATTTAGAAGCTCAGGACCACCAGCTTAACCAAACCCAGATACTGCGCACAGCAGGACTGGGCTCCTGACAGTTACACCTTTCAAGGATCTGTGATCCCCCACCCAAGTCTGGCCCTTCCTCATAACTCACCTTGACAATTAATGCAGCTTTTACTCTTAGCACCACCTCTCTCTCACCAAATTATGTTCTCCAAATACTGTAAGAGCTTGGAGGTTCTCAAGCTCTAGCATGCATCAGAGTCACTAAAGGGCTTGTGAAAATTACATATATGGGTCCCCCACTTCTGGACCTTGCATTAAGTCTTGGGTGGGGTCAGAGAATTTCATTTCTAGCCAGTCCCTGGTTCTAGTGGTCCACAGGTTAAATTTTGAGCACACTGTGCTAGAGGAAACTTTCTGATTGTTAATGTGATCATGTTTCAAAGTTCTGAAGAACTGCTCAGAAGTTCTTCAGTGTTTCCCAGTCATTTATGGAGTAAAGTCCACATGTCTCATCTTTTCATCTTCAGCCATTTTTGGAAGGAAGCAGAATTTGGGAACAGACAGACAGACAGACAGACATGCCAGATAGGTAACCAAATCCCAAATCATGCCATTCAGAAATTTCTCATCATGTAACCCCAAATGACTTTTCTAATTCAAAATTTTTAGTATACAATAAAATGAATACATAGGATGGATATAAATTTTGGAAAATACAAAGAAGAAAACATGACTATATTTCCTGGCCAAGGAAAAAGTCTGGAAAGATAGACCCTTGACCATTATTAATGATTGCTACTTGGCAGTGGCATCCTGGATGATTTTCACCATTTTATTTGAACTTCTACATTGCTTGATTTTTTAATGAAAAATGAAGCTAGTTTCTATGAAGAAACATCTACAACTCTACCATCCAGAACAAAGAAACAAAACTCACTTTTTAATCCTCATCCTTATGATCTCTCTTCACACAGCCAAGTTTTCAGCGTGAACTACATACAGTCCCCCAAGCTCAACTTGACTGTGTCCTTCCTCTGCCCCTCAGCTCTGTCTGCGCGTCCTACGCTCCAGTATCAGAAACGAATCAACGCTAACTCTGCTGCCCCTTGGTGAGGTCATGCCGACCTCCTGTGCTTATTTTCTGAGATGCTCTGAAAGTTTTCTGGGCTGGAAAACTGGATCTCCTGCCTTAACTCCTCCCTGGGCAGGTTGCAACACCTGAGGCCCCTGACCACTTGTTGTGAACAAGAGCTTTTGCCAAGGCTTCTTTCAGCTCAGTCATTCTCCAGCTGTGGGACCAGGTAATTGTTGTGAACCTCAGGTTCCCATCACAGAAAAATGGTGGGACTCAGGATTAAATAACATGTGAAAGTGCCTGACCCACAGAAAGTATTTATTAAATATCATTCCCTGCCCCACCCTGTTTCCTCACCCATATGAGTGATGTTTCTACCTGCCTCACCTTCTGATTTGGCTTGTCTCAGGTGTACATACACCCTCGTACAGGGGTGGGGGGGCAAAAGTAGGTTAATAATAATAATAAATAATGCAATAATAAATAAATAAAAATTCAAGGATTAACTCTGTGTTTTGCATACTTACAACTGTAAATCTACTTCTACTCACCCTGTACATTAAAAGAAGTCTTTTGGAAATGTGATTATTACACCTGGATTTTCTTGCTAACGAACAGAGTCTGCAGAGGTGAGAATTCTGTTTTCCTATTTTAACCCAAACTCCCTTTCTCTGTGACTCACTCCTGACCAGACGACTCCCTTAAAATATTGTTGGGTGGCCTTGAACAAGCTATACCCTCTCTCTAGACCTCAGCCTTCCTTCCCTCCCTCCCTCCCACCCATATCTGTACCAAAAAGTGGTTGAATTTGATTTTTTTCCAAGACCCCTATGTGTTTTTTTTTAAAACCAGAGCTGAGTTCTAACATTCTCTGGTCCTATCGTCTTATGGAATTAATAGATGAATTAATGTGAAAGAAAGTAGAGGGTAAGATGGTTGAAAAAAAAAAGGGAGGAAAAGTGGTCAGCAAGAAAAATGAGCAGGAGAGAAAAATAAGTGAAAGAAGAAACGGAAGGAAACGTGGGGCAACGAACAAACAAACAAATGGAACCTTGCACATCGGCAAAAGAAAGAAGCATCGGGCGGCCCATCCGCAGACGACATAGACACATATTTTTCTGTAAAGCTGCTTTTCACCCTTTCACACAATGAAGGCAGAGCCATAGTTAAGAATTTTTAGCAGCTTCAAGATAATTTAAACTTCATCGTTCTGTTTGACTAGTATTAAAATATCATACAGATTTTTCTCCAGCGGGTTTGTGCATCACCACGTAATTGGCACCCTCGATGCCTGCTATTACTCTCTCTTCCACAATGGGGATGGTCAGAAAGTTCAGAGAAAAAAAATTCCCCTTCTGCATCTACTTGATTTCACAACGCAGAATGAATGTGAGACATGGGTCTGGTTTTAAATAAATTATTAGCACCGTATAATTTCTTGTCATATAGTCGAGGGTACATTTCATGTGAAAAAAAAAAAGCAAGGAAATAATTCATGGATCAGTTTCAGCATGAAAACATGGAAGAATACCTAAAACAGAACTAAAATGTTTTATAAAATATGTGTTTGCTTCGTTTTGTAGTTTCTGCTTTTTCTCATTTTTTTTTAAATGAAAAAAATCATTTATGTTCTAGATGACTCCCCTTTACACAAATTGTTGCCATTCCTTGCAGTTGGGGACTCCACAGTGTATTCGTCTCACTTACTTTTTGCTGTTTAAGAATCTGATATACTCATAGGAGGAAGGTTTGGGTTCATCCGGTCTGATGCCCTGCTCAAAGCCAAATACATTCTACAACTTCCCACGTGTTGGTCATTCTGCCTTTGTTTGTATAGTTCCAGGGACAGGCCACCCACACACCTGCCAGGGAAACATCAGGCTGGCAAGCAGACAGCCTGTTTGAGGTCTGGGGTTGGATTTGAATCCTAGGTCTGTCATTTGCCTGCTGTGGGCAAGTCATTTAACCCCTTGTGAGCACTGGATGACTCATCTGTGAAGTGGAATGGCATCCCTAACCCAAAGAAGAGGTTTGAGGTTTCAAAGCAATAATGCCTATGGGAGTCCCAGCATAGTACCTGGAATGCAGTAGGTGCTTAAGGAAAGTGCAGCCTATTTTCAAGGTTGCACCATTCATTCCCTGCTTGCACATTCCCCATTCCCCAGTCAGCGAGGAGAAGCCGAAATCTGCCCCCAAGGGACTTCTACCCACTGGCGGTTGTTCTGTCTTTGGGGATCACATAAAATATGCCTGTTTTTCCATGTGATGGAAATTGTCAGACAAACATCATGTCCCTTTGATTCCCCTCGTTTCACTGAGCATTCCCAATGATAATTGAATGAGCTCAGTTGCTAACACCGAATATATTAGGCATCACCAGAAACGAGCTAGAAAACAGTATACGTAAAATGGAAATAGATGGGTGGGGAGGGCTATGAAGGTATATTCTATAGACATGTATGGCTTCAGAGGTCCAGTCTAGGAAGTCTAATAGAAACTTCTAGCTGCAAGAGGTGTCTGCTTGTCTGTTCTAACACATTTCTCTTGAGTCTGTAACAGCTTCATCCTCCAAGCATTTGCTACTAATAAATTATGCAACATACCTAAAAACAAACAACTAAGATATACAGTGACTTCTTTAAATGGTTTAATAAATACAGTATTAGCCAAATGTTGGTAAATAAATGATTCATTTTTAGTCATCTCAAGAAAAGAAGAATCATCTGGAGGGACCAGTGCTAATAAAAAGGTTGGGGCAGGTGGCCACCCCCCATTCATAAGTTCCTGAGGGCATGTTGAGAGTCTTCCCGTTTTCCTCTGTGGGGAATCTGTGAATGCGCCTGATGATTCTTCCTCTCTCAGGTCTTTCCCATCTTCTCCAGTCCCATTGCCATTGTGACTGCTTTTTCCCAGATCCTTATCAAGTCTCTTCTGAGTAAATAGAGCAGCCACTGTCTCTGCATCCAGGCTCAACTTCTAATCTACAGAGCTCCAGGGTCATTTCTAAATCCACGTGTATCACTCTTTCAGTTAAAATTCTTTAGTGGGTTCTGATAGCTTCGCAAATAAAACAGAACTTTATAGTCTTGAGCACAATTCCTTTGCCTCTGGCTTCTTTCTCATTCTTTGTTCCAGTCTCGCTCACCTCATTTGCTGTGGGTGAAAAGTGCTTCTCTTCCCTTCTCCCATCTGGAAGCTTCCTTTTTCTCCACATCTCAGTTCAACTGTCACTTTTATTAGGAACTCTCCATGACTTTTTCAGGTGACAGTAAAAGTTCCCTTCTCCATGCTCCCACAGCACGTGGTACAGACCTCTGCGTTAGAACTCAACATGCCATGGTGTTTGGGTGATTGTTCTCTGTTGGAATTTGAGTTCTCTTGAGGGCAAAAACTATGTTTTACTTATCTTTGTTTTCATCCCTGCTTCTCATCCTTCCAGCTTTATGTTTGACTGCTAGAGAACTGAAGATTTTTTTTACAGATTGGGAAATTGAGATCAAGTGGCAAAATGGGGATTTCATTTATAGAATATCCACCCTGTAGGCACTGTATTTGATGTTTTGGGTTCACATTTTCATTTACTTTGCCCAAGCCCATGAGATAGGTATTAGCACCACTCTACCCAAAAGGTCAGGGGAGGGTGATGGGGTGAAGAATGACCTGTTAAATGTGACAGAGTGGGCTGATGGTAAACTTTGCTCAGGAACACTGGAGTCCTGAATCTCCTACCCTGATACCACCCTGGCTTCTTCCTCTCTCTTGCTCCCAGATTTTCTCATCATCTGTCTAGATTCTCTCTTCCTTCTAGACTTTCCATCAACTACCTACCCTTCTTCCTTTCTCTCTCTCATCTTTCACCCTCTCCTCTCTTTCTTTCCTAATCTTTCTATCCACTACATTTTCTTTGTCTCTGTTTTCTCTCTCATTCCAACTTCTATTTTCTATCCCCTTTCCTTTCCCTTCAATTCTCTGTTTTACTTTTTCCTGCCCAGTTGTATTTCCTTGAAAAGAAAATATAGGCTTAATCCACCATCAGTTCTTTTTAGCTCTGTGCTCAGTCTCCATCCACTCTGCTCACTGTGCCCCTCAACCTGACATCAACTTCTAACACACAGTTGTCCTCCTGAGGTCTTGTTAGGCTGCCATCAAAGAATTACTCTTGAACAAAGAGCAATGAGGTTGGCTGTGCCACCTCTCTATGCCCCAAAAGAAGTTTGGAATCCTGGACTCGATTTTCTTCAACTGTGCATTGTTCTCTGCATTCAGCCTTTTACCTGGGTCTAGAGGGTTTTGTGAGTCTTAGCAGTTCAGCCAAATTCTAGCTGAAGCCTGGCCATGACCACGGCTGAGCCCGTCGGACTGACAATCCTAGACTTCAAATTTAGAGTGCTAAAGGCAAAGAAGCAGGAGCCATGGAGAATTTGCTAAGCCTGCTTCTCCAGACCTCCAACAAAATTGAAGTTTTCTGAGCAACTCAATACCCTTTCAGTAAGATTTTTGGTTGGCACAAGGCCCTCAGGTCACTGTCCTTGCTCATCCAACTGTGATTTAGCAGACAACTTTGGTCCTTCTGAACAGAGGAGGGAGGTCAGGCTCATTCTGCTGCCCCATATTGCAGCCATCCTCAGGTTTTGCCCAGTTGCCTACCAGGAGCCACACAGAGACCCCTCAAAGCCCGAGGTGAGAAGTGGGGCTGGAAGAGCTAATGCCATAAAATCAGGGAACAGTAGCATCAGCTGAAGGCTGCATTGGTAGTGGTTATGTGATTCCCAGGAGTTGAACTGACCTCCATCTGTGGGCTGCTTTTGGAGCCCCTGGTCTTCACTCTTGGAACTCATCCCTGTGCCTGTATTCATCCAGGGTGCTCAGCTTCTGTCCCAGTTTTAGGAAATGGACCATACTAGTGTCTGAGTCTCCAGCCCTCCACTTGTTCTTTCTAATGAACCTTCAGGGGAATCAGATCTTTCAACATATATTCATTTCTATTGCACAGACTGCTCTATTAAGATGGACTAAGCTCAACCACAAGGGAAGGGGATCATAAACCTTCAAAACCTCACAGGAGGACACTTGGGTGGGAGTCTGTTTTACTTATTAGTAGCTTTTTGATGTAGTTTCCCCAAATTTCAGTATCTGAAAACTAGGAATAAAAACGAGATCTACAAAAGGGTTATACTGAGGTTTGAATGAGATAATGTATGGAAAACCAGTTCAATAAATGGTCTCTTGCTTTTACCTCAGTTTGTTTCATCTATTTCTCGTCTGTCCATTGTGCAACTGGAGAAACATCCTATTAGTGCTTCTTGAATTCCTCGTGATGAATATAATTCATGTTATATGTTATACTAACATATGTTAGCATATATACTATACTAATCTACTCTGCATCATAGTTACGATTTTATAACTACTATTTCATTGGTTTTTAAAACAATTCTTTTGAAGAAAAGATGCAAAGAAATAGTGTCTGTTCTGCTGATGCCTGCCTCTTTAAGCCCTATAAAATACAAACAGTCTACACATGGGAGTAACCTGTTATTTGCTTAGACATGTTCCCCATTTTCTGATTTACTAAGTTACTCATGCTTCTTTGGCTTAAAGTTTTGTTTCCAGTTTTTGGACTGACACCTTTCGATTCAGTGACCAGTATCAGAAATACCTATTTGGCTTATACATTGACCCTAGGATAATCCCATGGATTACTAATTGCCTTTACTCGGACCATCGGAACTCCACTTTGGAGGCTGCCCTGTTTTCTGGTTCCATTCACAGCAATCCGTGTAGCAGCCCAGTGTCCAGCCTGGCTTGATGTTTCACTACTGGTGACCGCATTATAAGAAAACCTGTTAGTTTAGATAGCTTTCCCAAGAGTTAATGCTACATGCTTGTATTTACTTACATTTTTAAATACTTTTTATGTCTTTTAGTTCTCTGTGTATAGATTTTATGTATTGCTATGGTGTGCACATGCAATCATTTCTTTCCTTCTCGGGAAGAAATCACATGGGCTCGGATGGCCTAAGGCTCTCAGCATTCTCAGTGAAACTGGAAGCCCATACAGCTGACAGTCTCTGCCTTGCAGGGTCTAGATCTCTAGTGGTCAGTGTCTGGAATTGACAATGGCCCCAGGCTAGTCTAGGTTCTAGTCTAAGCTTTGTCTCTAACTCCATGGAACTTGGGCACATTCTTTCACCTCTATAGATTATTTCAGTGTTTTCATCTGTACCACTAGAATAATTATAGCTGCCTTGATTAATTCCCAGGGTACTCGTGAATATCCAAAGACATGTGAATATATTTCAAAAAATTATAAGTAACATACAAATGCATGATGTTCATATTATTAAATTTAATGCTAATCAAAGTAATTGGCTAAGAACAAAAATGGTTCAAGGAAATGAACTATTTTAATTGTTGGTCAGGTGTTACCATTAGTAGTTAATTCCTAAATTTCTGACTTCATGAAAATATTTTGAGAATACTGGCTGATACTGAATCAGAAATAACTAAGTAGGTATTCAAGAAATATAAAATCAGGATTTGCCTCTTTCATTCTCTTTCCTTATCAGCCAGGTGAACACCGGTATATGGGCACAAATCACACATTCATTCCTTCCCTCTCCCTCTCCCTCCCTCCCTCTGTCTCTATCTCTGTCTCTCTCCCTCCCTCACTCTTTCCCTCCCTCCCTCCCTCCCTCAGATACACATAGGCACCTAAATGATGAACTATTACCCAATTAAGAAATAACAGAAAAATTTATTTTCCTAGCTAAGGTTAGGAAACTTACTAAGTTCATTATGTCAGTAGTGGGTTGGCTGCATGAAGTACACTGCAACATTTAGCTTCTATAACTCTACCATTAGGTGAACATTGTTTTCCCCATTTTACAGATGAAGACATTGAGACTTGGAAACATGTGACTTGCTTCTAATCACACTATCAGTAAATGATAGAACTAGGATTCACACCTCTGACTATGTTTCCCAAATCTCTAGACTTTTCACCACCCCGTGATTTCCCAAATACCCATATTTTTGACTGGTTTTTGCCTATCTACCTTAGAACATGCTGGGGAGAGGGTGAAAAATAAAGATTCCTGGAATACACTGTGGGAAATTCTGATTTGGTAGTACTAGGTGGAATCCTTCAAATCTCTATGCTTAGCAAACATCCCAGGGCATTGTGAAGGGCAGTCAGGTGTAGCATCACCCAACACTGCAGACTCTCATGTAGCGTGTGAGAGGGGATCAAGAATGGTGGTAACTTCTGGAAAAGGTAAGAAATTGGTGGGGACATCTGAAAGATCAGACAGTTAGATGGACAAACATACGCACACAAAGATCAGGCAGTTAGATGCATGCACATGCGCACACACACACACACACTTTTTTCCCCCTACTCAAAAATGTAAGCTCTGCTTACATCCTGATTCAATGAAAGGGAAGGGACTTTTGTCTGTATTTTTTACGCATGCACTCCAAGAGCCTAGGACAGGGTCTGATATGTATCAGATCACAATAAATATTTGCTAAATGGATGAGTGAAATGTATTGGTCTACTTGATAAGCAGTTGAATATGTTAATAGATTGAAAAGATAGGTATAAGTCTCTTAGCTCTGCATTTGCTCATTTCTGTGTAAGGTTTTAGAAATGGTTAATGCGTGGTGCAGCTGTTCCAGTTGAACAGCGTGCTGGTCCCTTCCACAGCTCTGTAATCCTCGGCCTGAAATTGTTAATGAAAATTGGAGACACACATACCACAGTTCAGTTCAAAATTGGGCTCCTCAGTCCCTTTGGTTCATTTCCTCCCAAATTCATGAATTCAGGAAGAGCTTGTCAGCTCTGAACGAGACGACTGTGGCAAAACAAATTTATGTATCCAATCAGAAATGAACAGAAGTGATTCCACTGGTTTGATGGATGTGCCTCAACAAATCTCTGCTCCCTCTGAAGCCGGGGGGTTAGAGGAAGTTTGAAGAGAGGACATGAGACATCTATCTGTGACGCGCTATGGATCCCAAGTGAATGGACCTGGAGGTAGGGAAGGCAGCAGGCCGCGTCCATCAGCATCATCGGCGACATCTGTCCCCCCTTCCAGCCACTCCACTGAGGCCCACTGGCCATAGTCTGTCACTAGATCTAGTGCTCAGACATTCTGCTGGAGCAGAGCATTTTTTTCATTGCACCAAGGTCAGGGTGTACCCAGGTGTTACAGGGGAAAATGTGACTGGGGTGGAGGAAGGGTATGGGGCAGGTTAGCAAACTGCCCCCATGAGGACCACCAGGTTGCTAAAGGAATCGGTATTCCAGAGGACTGACTTGTACTGTTGAAGACCTTATTCCCACCCCTAACTCCTTAGGATCAAAAGTTGTGTTGACTTACGTCTGAGTTCATTTTGCCCCAACTCAAGCATGCAACTTTTCCCATGCCTAGCTGGTGTCATTCAGCCACAACCCTTCTCAGAAATCATCGTCTCAGCTAATGTACTGGGTACCTCCTGTGTACCAGATTCCGTGTTAGGCACTTTAAGACACGGTGCCTTTGAATTGGTATGATTAGATAGGTATCAGAATCACCTATATTTCACAAATGGACCAGTGGATGCTTAAAGAAGTCAAATAACTTACCCAGATTACACAGCTGGTAAGAAGAAGAGCAGAGAGTCTGTCTTCCCTAGAGACTGAGCCAGTCTCACCACAAATCGTTTTTCTCTGAACTAGCACAACTAGAGCAACACCCATCCCCACCCCACTCCTTCTGACTTGGCCTTTCAGCTCCTTTTCCCAATTCCCAGTCTCCCTTATCTGCATGTGGGCACTCAAATGACTCTTACTGGTTAGTTTGGAGTCTTAGTTCCACAATTCTGCCCAAGCCCGGCACTTAGTACTTGTCTACATCCATGATTTACCTCAGCAACCATAGGTTTGCCTAGGCTTATGGCCACATGGTTTCATAGTTACAATTTTTCATGCAGCTCCTGGTATTTCTGCATAATAGAAAAAGAAAGGGGGGGGGTGCAGAGAACCCTTTGATACTGGTGAGTGGGGATGCCAGGGTGGGAGTTACAGCATTATTAAGAGTGAGGGGATGGGGTCTCGGAGGAGTGTGCAGCTCAGGGGAGGGCTCTCAGAAACAGCCACAGAGTTGAAATCCTGACTCGACTGCTGTGTGACCTGGGTTAATTGCTTAACTTCTCTCCAAAATCAGGGCAGTTGTTCCGACAAGACAGAGCATGGCGTTGCTGTAAGGATGAAGGGTGTGGGGTGCATGGCCCATTGCCTGGTGCTTAGAGGCGTCACTAACATTGGTTCCCTTGAACCCAGGTTATGAAAGGGTGGCTCCTGGAAAGCTCCTCTCTGGGGAGTAGTCCCAATGAACACAGGTTGCGTCTTCCCTGCTAAACCGATCCTGCTACTCCAGAACCCAACCCCCAAAGTACCCTCTCATCCTTCGCCTGAGCCTCTTATATGCCAAGAGCACGAGATTACTGATCTTCAGCAAAACCCATGTTGAAGGAGCATTCTGAAGTAGAGAGGGAGGCCTTCTTTCCATGAGCACTCCAGAGCCACAGGCTTGTGACCCTCAGGAGGAAGGCACTTTTGGGTGTTCCCTTAGGGCGGCAGCTCCCAGGTCAGGACCTCACAGGTGTCTGCAAATCCTGCCCCGGCCTCCTTTTGTGATCTGCACACGATGGAATCTCCTGCCTTTCGGCTTGGCACAGGTGGGAGGCTCAGAACCAAGAAACTGAGGCAGCTGCTCAGAGCTGAGAGCTCTCAGCCAGGTCCAAACAGAAGAAAGGAAAGTCAGGAAAGGGAACTGTTTTGGACCTGGCTCTTCTGCATCCCTCACTGCCTGTGTTCTCCCTCAAAATCCTAACAGCAAGGCTTGTGTGGTAGGTGTGGTCTTGCCTTTTTACTGAGGTGGAAACTCAGAGACCTTAAGTGACATGGTCAAGGTCTAGATCTATCGGACAGCCAAGCTTGTCCTCTCTCCTTTACCTTGCTGCCCTACATGGGAAGGGATGACAGGGCGGTGAAAGGACAGAGGGAAAGAGAAACTGGATTCTAATTCCTGAGCAGAGAGCATTTGGCAGTGAGATCTGAGGCTCTGAATGTCAGACTTGGGTCTTAGATGCCCCCTTGCAGGTGCCTCTGAGTCTTTGTTCTCTTCCCCCAAGATTTCAGGAAGACAGTTGTTGGGTGAGGCTTGGACACCTGATCTATTCTGCCTGGAAAGACAGAAGGTCACCTCATAATTAACTTGGTGACACAATTCATTGGAATGGGAAGGGTATTCTTCAATTGTTTTGTGGTGCAGAACAAATGCCTCATTAATCAGAAACATATCAACCTGAGCCCAAGCACTAATAACGTGAGGGAGAATAATGAGCTGGTGTCACCTGGGACACAGCTGCAGCCACATGCTCATTCTTCAGAGGAACCCAGTGCACTTGGACTTGTAGGATGGACAGTCACAGGAGGCATGAGGGGCAAGACTGAGCAGGAGATGGGGGTGGAGAGACATAGAGTCAGGAGGAGAGTGCTATAGTAGCCTTTCTTCCAAGGTATTTGGGCAGCAATGGAAAGGCACAGAATTTTGAGATCATGACCCTGGGGCTAGGGAGTAGAGTCAGGGGGCAGGCTGGTTTGGGGTATGAGGAAACCTGCCAGGAGCAAAAGAGCTACCGCACCGGGTTGCACCCTCATGGGCTCTTGATTCGCAGCACAAGAACACAGGGATAGAGATGGGGCCTCAAGCTTATGTTCTGGTTTCAGATCACACAAACTATTAATCCATTTGTTCCTTTTCTCATTCATTCATTCATTCATCCTGTCATCCATTTGGCCAAGAGTCATTATTGAGAGTCTTGACATTGAACTGGAAAAACATCAGATGAGTGTGGCCACCCTGGTTCTCTCATATTGACTGAAAGTTCTGATTGACGGCTGGGTTGTTGTAGACCTCTCGTGTTGAATCGTGTGAGCGTGATATCATCTCAATAGCCAAAGTAAACAAATCCTGTTTTAGCTAGTTTTGATTTGTAAAACTACAAATAAAGTATTACATAATTGGTGTACCTTGTTTGCATGAGATTTAGTAGGGGTTGGTGAGAATAGGAAGTCCTAGGTGATAAAAAATTGAAATTAGCTTTAATTACTTATTTTATTTTATTTTTCTTTTGGTCATTTCTACTTATTTATTTTTTAAATATATTTTGTGGATTATGCTATTACAGTTGTCCCATTTTTTTTCTCCCCTTTGCTCCCCTCTGCCCTGCACCCCTCCTCCCACCAGCATAATTCCCTATTTTAAACATGAAGAGACCAAAGTCTTCTGAGGTGATTTTTACCCAAAACCAAACAGTTGCTCTGAGACAAGGAAGGAATTGAAACCCAGAGGGTCCTGAATCTTGGTTTCATGCACTCTCCACCACACTGTATCCTGGAAGCTTCTGGGCCAGAAAGATAGGTGGCCTTCCCAGTTATAGGTGACCTTCCCACTGAGGTGGCTGCCCTAAGCTTTAGGAGGCAGCACAGCTTTCCCAAGCAAAGTCCGCCCAGCCACTGGTTGGGGTCCCCGTGTGCCTGCCGGCTGTGCGGGATGCTGTCCTGAGCTTCCTCACCCCTGGGTCTCCTCACCCCGACCCCAGGCCAGAAGCAGGCCAACCTCAGAAGGAAGCCGTGCTCTCATTCAACTCAGGACTCAGTCTCCAGTGTGATAGGGGCTCCTTGATAAAACATGGGACTCAGGAAAGGGCTAACAGGATCTCACAGGACCCCAAAGTGAAGTAGCTTCAAGTTAGCGGAGGCCAACCGTTAGCTGAACAAAGGTTCTTATTTGAGGGAAGGATTAATCTTTTTCTCAGAAAGAAGCATCTTGTATTGAGGTAGCTATTTCACTACGTAGATTTAAATATATATTATATATTTTAATACATTGAGTGAATGCTATTGGAGGTTAGAAAGCTTTGTATTTTTTAAGATGTGGACAAAATGTTTACTTATTTATATTTTAGTCCATTGGTTTAACTTGCAGTCAGACTGCAGCTCACAAACATCACATATGGGAAAGGAAGTTGGGGAGGGGACCTTTTTGGTTTTTGTTGTTTTTGAAGTAATCGGTAGGTTCTAGCAAATAGAAAAGTTTAGGTTTTGTTTTCACCCAAGGAGGGATTCTTCTTTCAGCGACTTGCAGGGGAATGGGATGAACGCTGTCTTCACATTCAGCACCATATTGAGACTGTGTCTTATTTTACTTTGAGACATGCTATTGTAAGAATCGTCCTAGGATAGGACAAAATTTAGTCAGTGCATTTAATTCCTGGCCTCGCAGTCCTAGTTTCTTGAGCAGTCCTTTTTTCTTAAACTCTTTTCTTCCTACTCCCTCAGTGTTGTTTAAATAATCATGTGTATGTGTGCATGTGTGTGTTCCTGATACTTTCCCACCCCAACTCTTCTCTCCTTCTCTTCCTTCCAGGCCCCAAGACTGTTCCATACCCTCCTCCTTCATCTCCTGTTAAAACTCTTCAATATCTCTCCGTCTTTCTTGAATGAACAGATTCCTTAAAAATAGCATGTTTTTTGCCCTGTCTGGTGTGGTTCAGTGGATTGAGCGCCGGCTTCCAAACCAAAGGGTTGCCAGTTTGATTCCCAGTCAGAGCACATGCCTGGGCTGCAGGTCAGGTCCCCAATGAGGGGTGTGCAAGGGGCAACCACACATTGATGTTTCTCTCCCTCTCTTTCTCCTTCCATTCCCCTCTCTCTAAAAATAAAATAAATAAAATATTTTTTTAAAGTAGCATGTTTTTTCACGTACCCTATCTACTACCTCTTTGGTCTTATTTTGGTGTCCTCTGCCCCACACTCTCCTTGAAATTTGTATCCAGACTTTTTAAATTTATTGCACCTTTAGGCTTTTTTACATATCAAACAGGTTTATTGATGAGGAAACCAAGCTTGAAGAGATTAGGTGATTTATTGAATGTCGCGTGGTTGTTAGGAGGCAGCCAGAACTCTCTGCCTTCCTAGCGGCCTGGTTTCTCTCCCATGAGGTCTTGTAGGACAGCGAGCATGCAGGGCAGGGAGGTTTCAATAACCAGGCTCTCACCCAGCAAGGTAATACCCTGTCCGATGGCTTGCGCCCACAATGCTTTGCCCTGCCAGCAGGCGAACTGAAATCAAACCCCTGCTTTAGACTCTGCTGGGGAAGAGGAGAGGCTCGCTGGAACCACCTGGTGGCGAGTGTGCTCTATTTCACTGCGCTCTCCTCCCGGCTGGGTCAGAGGGTTTTCTTGCGCTTCAGTCAAGTGCAAGGGTAGCTACCCATCTCATCCTCATCTTCTTCCCCCTCCCTCCCTCCCTCCTTTTCCTTTTTACCTTTGACTCTTCTTTCACCCCTGTTTTTATTTTTTTCCTCTTCCTTCTTTTTCATTATCTTCCTTCCTCTTTTTTCTTTCTTTGCCCTTTATTTATTTATTGCCCTCTTTTTCAACATTCTCTTCTTTTTCTTCCTTGTAATCCCCAGCAAGACAGCATTTTTGATCCTAATCGTATCCTAATCCGATACGATTTTGATCCTAATCGTATCCTAATACGATATTGTTCCTTGGTGCCTCACATGTTATAATAGGAATTCAAGCCCCTCCCCCTTCTCCCCTGCCTCACAGTCCCAGTCTTCCCCAAACTCCCTGGTCTCATCCTACAGTGCTCTGTGGCATGGGGCCTTAGAATCTGAGGTCAGGGCAAAGGAGTTTGCCTCAAGAATTGCTAGGTTAGAATGTATGAGACCGCGGGCAAGTCACTTCACTGCTGAGAACCTTTGCTGCCTTGCCTTACAGCAGGGATAACTAAGGCTGCTTCTCGGGACTGAGGTGAGGATTCAATGAAACGAGGGGCTACGACTGCATCTTGGTCAGCTGCAAAGTGTTCTCAAAACCCCATGCCTGGAACACCTGCTAATTCCTGTGGGGTTACCATCTTTCATGTGTCCCATCACCCAGACTCTGTTTCAGGCACAGATGGTCCCCTCACTGCCACCTGGCCCCAACACTGCATTTGTGCCTCAGCTCACATCCAACTTGCTCGTTCACCTGTCAGAGACCAGCTCCTGTGTGAGCTCTATGAGAAGCCCTCCCTGTACCACCTCCCCGAACATTAACCTTCCTTTCACCATCCTGGTCTTCCTCTACACCCTTAGTGAAGGCTTTTCTACCGTATTTTGCCGTATATAACGTGCACTCACATTTTTGTGTGCATTATAGACGGGATTATTATACCCCATGGTATGTAATCATTATACCCATGTATAATGTGCATCCTTATTTTTCCCTCAAAAATTTGGGCAAAAATGTGAGCGTTATACATGGCAAAATATGCTAATTAGGTGGAGGAAATGTTTTCCTTTTAAATTCTCTGTGGCATTAACCTAGCTCTGAGCACAGAGGCAGCACTCAATTGATACTTCATTTACCGGGCTGAGTTCTCTGGAACTTTAGCTTAGTTCTGTTGTGAGGGGAGCAGAAGGGTAAAGGCTCCCGGGCTCTGTCAACTCCCCTCAACGTTTTTCTGCAGAAAGGCAGCATGGTGGATGAAAGCATTATCGCAGAGGTCCCCAACGTTTTTGGCACCAGGGACCAGTCTCATGGAAGATAATTTTTCCACGGATGGGGGTGGGGTAGGGGGGATGATTTTAGGGTGATTCAAGCATATTACATTCAAGCTCACCTCCCACTGTGTGGCCCAGTTCCTAACAGGCCCCGACTGGTGCCAGTCCATAGTTGGAAGGTTGGGGACCCCTACATTATCAGATCAGATGAACTGGCTTTGTGCCCCAACTCTACTACCCAGCTGGGTGATCTCAGGCCCATTATTTAATTTCTCTGATCCTTGGTGCTTTTCTCTGTAAAATGGGAATATTAATAGTACCTGCTTACCCCCTACCTCCTAAGGTTGTTCTGAGGATGAAATGAGATACTGGTCGTTTGGCTCTTAACAAAAATTAGCAGTAGGTTATTTTTAGCTCTCCTGTTGCTAGTTTCTTTCAAATGATTCGGCTATCACGATTCCCTTCCTCATAATATAGTCTGGTCTGTCCGATGGATGGGAGAACTGAGGAATCTGTAAGTACAGACATCTTGAGATGTCAAAGGTGTGTTCAAAAATGCAATGACATTTTGATCCAGCCATTTCCAGACTGCCTTTCTGCTTTTTAATGCTAGAGACCTTTTGACCTGTCTTATTCTCCCCATTTAAAAAAATCAAGACATAGGTACAATAGGTACCACCATTGCACATCTGCTCCTACCCCACTCTTGACTCCACCCCATGTCAAAATCACCTTGGAAGGATGTAGACTTTCAGGAGAGGGAAGGCAGTGCTGAGACCAAAAGGAGGCTGCTGGTGGGTGCCAATTTAATGCAGCTGAGATAGGAATCAGGCAGTTCTGGTAAGTGGTCGGCTAAACCAAAACAGCGGGTATCAAAGCAGGAGCGATAGCCGCAAGAGGAAGGCAGATCAAGAAATGCCACTGTTGATCGAAGCAAGTGGAGTAGCTGATGCCCCCGGGGGAAGGAACGTGTGACCCGCAGGAGTTGACATCAAAATATTTGGGCCTCTGGCTAGGTAGCTCTGTTGGTTAGACCATCATACCAATAGGCCAAGGTTATGAGTTTAGTCCCCGGTCAGGGCACATACAAGAATCACCAATGAATACGTGAATGGATGGAACAACAAATTGATATTTCTTTCTCTCTAAAATCAATAAAGAAAAAATTTACCCAGGCTGGTGTGGCTCAGTGGATTGAGTGCTGGCCTGTGAACGAAAGGGTCGCCAGTTCGATTCCCAGTCAGGTCACATGCCTGGGTTGCAGGCCAGGTCCCCAATAGGAGGTGTGTGAGAGCCAACCACATATGGTGTTTCCCTCTTTTTCTCCCTCCCTTCCGCCTCTCTAAAAATAAATAAATAAAATCTTTGTAAAAATAAAAATAAAATCAATAAATAAAATTTAAAAGAAATTGTTGATCCCCAAATTGCACTTCCAGCTAGGTTTTAAAATTCATTTGCTCCATGAGAAGGAGAAAAGAGTTCTTAACTGAATGCCTGCTATGTGCTTGGCACATTCATATACATGCTATTTCATTTCGCCATCAATGGAAATATTGTGAAAGAACCCCCACTTAACGTGACCCTGTCCCCATCTCCTACACCCTTCTCGGCTCTGCCCCTCCCTCGCTCCACTCCACCACCCTAGCCTCCATCCTCTGCTTCAGAGGCTTCAATCTCATTCCCACCTCATGGTCTTTGCACTTGCTATTTCCTCTACCTGGAATGTTTTTACTCTAGATATTCCCATGGCCTTTCCTCTTCCTCCTTCAGGTCTGTACTCATTCACATGCCATCTTCTCAAAGAGGTGCAAATTACAGCTCCCCATAGCAATCGGCAATATCCTCTTATCTTCTTTCGTGTTTTTCTTTTTCTCTCCATGATGGTTATGGCTGTATCAGTACACACAGACACACACACACTCTGCATATTAAGGTAGACCAGGTATTAAGTACCTGGCACTTAGAACAATACTTGTCCCATAGCGAAGACTCAGTAACCAATGGTTAAAGAATGGTTGCCTGGTTGAATGAAAAAAATAAGGATTATTTTTGTCATTTTACCAATGAGGAAACTGAGGATCAGAAAAATCCTATGACCTGTGATCATCTAGCCAGTGAGTGTCCAAGCCAGGATCAGAGCCCAGTCTGCCCAGCCTCAGAGCAGCCAGTCCTCTTCATACCTCTCTTACCCAGGGCATGCGTGGGGCAACAGGGCATGGGCGTGCACCAGGCTCGCACTGTGAGAAGAAACTGAGAAATTCCCCTGAGGCGAGTCTGAAGAACTAGAAGTCAGTGCTTAGAACACATTCCTGCAAACTGTGCTGGGCGGTGAACCTGGGGCAGCTAACAGCATAGTGAGTTTTAAAATGGAAAGCCAGAAATGACAAGATATAATGTTAATGGTTACACAATCCTAGTTCCCCCCTCATGTGAATTAAATGTTACCATGGTCAGCCTCATTTTATGGGCGGACAATTTATATGCTCAGAGCACTTGAAACACTTTTCCATGGCTACACAGTTCTGGTCATGGGGCCCTTACCCCACACCGTTTCTCCTTCCCCTCCCTGCCTTCCCTTGGTGCCTGATGCCTCTGGCTTCTTGGGACAGTGGTGTTTAGGTGGGACCCCCCACCCCACAAGGGCTGACCCTCCCCCCCAGCTGGGGTCAAGTGCACCCTGACTTGATGGGCTGCCAACCAGGCTCTGGGCTCCAAGCATGCTACCAGCCTCTGTCAGCCTGAGTCCCTGCTGGGCAATCAGGTAATTTTCTCCAGAAGCAGGGAGTCATGGGGAAATCCCGATGGCAAGAAATCAAGGTGTTTTATCCTGCGAAAAATCACAGAAGGTCCTACTCTGAATTCCTCACCCTCACGAGGGTGCAGAGGTGCTGGAGTCATTCCCATTTGTCTGACTCTAGGGCAGGACAGCTGATGACAGAGGATTGCTTGACCTTGACTTTGGGGAGCTGGAGAGGGTATCCCCTGGTGCCCTGAGAAGAAATTCCTCTGCCAGGGCTTTGGTAAGTGAGAAGTTTTGATCATTTCAATAGGACTGAATGAAAATCTATTTGTTCTGCCTGTGAAGAAAGTATTTATGAAGCTAACAAGAAATATAAATAAGAACTGGAGGGGAATCCTACTGCTTCTAATGTGCTTGATATGCTAATTACAAATTATGCTTATCTTTTGTATTAAAGCAGGTTCCCTCAGGAATTTATTTATTAGCTAGCTGCTATGAGAATTTGAAAGATATTGGATGGGTTTCTTTAAAAACACGTTATCATTTAGGCAAGTGTTAACATCTATTTACTCACTCATCTGTTTATTCAATAAATACTTACTAAGCTCTTATTCTGTGACAAGGGTGGTATGGGACACTGCAGGGACAACAGGGAATGTTAATAGAGGAGGCCCCTGACCCCGGGAACTTCTGTCCTAGAGGGGAAACTGTCCTGCTGGGACAGAGATGGTTTTTGGTCTGCGACAGTTTCAGAGGCAGGCTTGACAACATCTCAGAAAACCCATTAAAGGATGCCAGTGTCCGTGCTTAGCCGGGCTACAGGAGGCGGGACACCAAACCATGAATTAATTGGTTTGGTGCCTGGACCCTTATAAACCTTACTTACAATGCCAGAGAGATCGAGGATCAAATCCTAACCTTGCCACTTTATAGCTATGTGACATGGGCACGTCGCATAACCTCAATGAGTCTCAGAGGATTCATCTGCAAAACAGAGACACTAATTTGAACCTCATGGGACTTCGTGGACTAAATGAGAGAATAGACATAAAATGCTTGTCACAACACAGAAAACGGCATGTGACAGCCAATAATGTTATCAGCCATTACCACTAAAATATAAGATGTCCCGTAATATCCTGAGCTTTAGTGTCACTCCCTTTGATATATGTGCACATGTGCGTATATAGAAGAAAAAAAATGTGTTTGTGTGTCAACACATGCATCTATCTTCACTACACACCACTATACATGCCCATGAACCTGCAAGATAAGTTTAACCGTACCCACAGATGCACACGCATGTTTATCTGCATGCAAACTTTCAGGCTTTCTCCACCCCGCCTCCAGATTCCAAATACAGCATGAAGAATGTCAGGGCGAGCCACTTTAAGACTCTCCTTGTGTCTTTCCCTCTCTTGTTTGTATGTCTGTATTTCAGTTTATCCCCATAGTTACTCACTTTCTCGGCCACACTGTCGAAGACACGTTCTCCCTCCTCCCCTGCAGGCAGGCATTTCACAGAAGATTTTCTCTGTCCCTAAAAGTCTAGGGTTCTGAGTTTACTCACACTAGGAATTTTCACTCTTACTTTCCCAGCTTTGCTTCTGGGATGACTCTGGAGCTGCTCACTCTGTCCCTCTGGTGAACTCCGGGACTTAGCTTGGTGCTCTGAGGAATTTGTCAGCTTAACTGTTGTTCCCTAATCAACTCTGCTGTGGCCACTAACCTTGCCCTTCATCCACAGAAAATACTTGGGCATCTCCAGAATATTTGTAACTGAAGGTGGGAAACCCATCCTCCCTCCTCAACTGTGAAAATTGCAGAATGAATTCCCCTCTGACCTTCCCCCTGAGTGCGCACCCATACAAGGACAAAAATGCATGCCTCTACATTCAGAGATGCTGTACACACATACGCTCATGCACCTTTCTATTTTATTGTTCTTTCTTTCTGCTGCCCTTTTGCCCATTATTTCAAGTTCATGTGCAAGAAGACAGACCTCTGGTGAAAGAGCAAGCTGAATTTTGCTGAGTCAGTAATATATTTTATTTTGTTTCTCATTAAGTTTTTATTTCCATCCAAATGAAGCTGAAATCCACAATGTTTAAAATTTTTAAACTCCTGCTTCCAGATATTTAATGGTGACTGACCAAGTGAAATGGACCTAGAAGCTTGATGGGGGAAATAGACGACTGGTTCCCTCTGAAAAGAGAGTTTTAGAATCTTCCCAAATGTGAGTCAAGCTTGACTTTGGACAAGATTCCCTGGGTATTCTCTAAACTGTATGGAATTGGCCTGTGTGAGACAAACTTTTCCCATTTAAGGTAGAATGGAAGTCTTACAACCAGCCCATCAAGCATCTGAAGTGGAGTTCTAGTTCTAAGCTACAGAGTAGAGGTTAGCTTCTAGGAATCCGAGGATGAGAAAGATGCCTTAGTCTAGTCAGGAACATAGCAAATATTTGTTGAGTAGCAGACATCATCCTAGGTATTGAAGTTGGGTGAACAAGACAGATACTACTTCAGAGACCGCTTATAATCAAGTGAGGGATACAGGCATCAAACACAACAGCACACTAACGATTTTTCAAGTACAACTGTGATAAATGTTAAGAAGGACAGAAGTGAGGTCTTTGGGAATGTAAAGGGTTGCAGTTGGGTGGGAGGGATATTACTTAAGGAAACTCCCCTGAAGGGGTGACATAAAGTTGTCCAGAGGCAGAAGGGAGGAGAACATTCCAGAAAGAGGAAATAGTATATGCAAAGGCCCTGATTCACTAGGTCTTTGGTTCATCCATGGAGGGGACAGAAGCCAAGGTGGCTGGACCGTAATGAGCAGGGTAGAGTGGTCTGGGAAGGAACTGGGACAGTGGCGGGGAGCTGATCGTAGAAGTCGCTGCAAAGCGCTCAGATGCTTTCTTAGTTTATCCGGACCCTTCCTGGTGCTCCAGCCACATCTTCTGGAGAAGTGTGACCCAGGCCTACACAGAGCAAAGGACAACCACCTGGACACAAATTCCCCCAGGATAAAAACATAAATATTCATATTGGCTTTTAGGCTTAGGTAAAATTATTTTCCCTCTAAATGGCTGTTTTTAAATGAATGCCACATTTTTTTTTTCCTTCTGTCAAAAGAGTCACATCGACATATCATGTACCAACTTCCCCATCTGGCTGTTGAAATGACCCTCTTAAATGGCTTACCATGGTCTCACGAATCCCACCATAGTGCAGGGGCACCTAGACACCAAACCTTTTATTTCCCACGTTGTGTTTAATCCTGGTTATATCAGTAGAACTGCAATTCCTCTGAAAGTATTTTTATCCCTGGTCAAGTTGATCTGATTTGCATAGAAATCTTTAACTTGATTTATTTTCCAACAGTCAACAAACTAAAAACATTTGTTAGTAAAGGTTTTAACTACTTGTCCACATGAAAAGTAATGCTTCAAATTTGCATTATTTGTATGACAAAAATGATGGAAAATAAGCCTGAAGAAGTTGAAACACATTTTCAGGAATTGGCTGCTTGACAAAAATTCATGGTTCTTTGAATGTGAGAGTTAGGCCAATTGACCTCCTTCATGCAAATGACGGAGAGACAATAGGGTTGTGAGAGAAGATAGAGCAGCAGCCCACACAGACCCTGGCCATTTCCTCAAGCTCTGAATCCCCAGGCAGCTCTTTCCCTTCCAGTCTGCAAAAATGAGGGTTTTTCTACAAGTCATGAATTTTAGAAGACACCTTATATAAAACAAAGCCTGATCTGGATTCACTCCTCAGCCATAGTTCCAAATCTCAATACCCATTTGAGTATTATTATTTTTAACTTTAGAAACCTATAGCATTTATACAAAAAAAGACCTCAACTTCTTAGACTGGCAACAAAAAGGGCAGTTGAAATTTGTGGCAGTTTGAAATGATTGATTTATCTTTTCAAGCAAAAGCAGAATAGGAATAACCCCTAGAAAACTAATTCTGTAACCTCTGATCCTTTCTTCCTTGGGCTCTCCCTGCCCCTGGCTCACCTTTATCACAGTTCATACCTTTTTTTGGCATATAATTTTGAGTTCACCTGTGTATCAGTCGGGAAAAATGTCACACACTCAGAATGGGTGATAGGAGGAGAGTCTAACAACAAGTAAGCATCTACAAAGATGTGGGCAGGGCTTAGGGAAAAACCGACGAGAGCTAGTGCAGGACCCCAGAGCTGGCAATGTCGGAGAGCTATTACCACCCCAGATCTGAAGGGGCAAGAGAAGGGAGTGGCTACCTGATAGGAGTTTGATCTCTGATAGACTCAGCCAACCCTTAGGGTCTCTGCTAGGAGAGAGCTAGGGATAAATACCCTAGCCTCATTGCCCTTCTACCCTCTGATCTCCCAGCGTCTCCGGCTGATCAAACCCAACCACAAGCCAGGAGGCAAGGGAGCTCACTGAAGCTGGGCATCCTTCCAGAGCACAGAGTGGGGTCAAGAGGCATAAACACAGAATCTCAGGGATGTGGGGCGGAGCACAGGTGAATGGAACATCCGGCACTAACTGTCTGCTTTCCTCACTAAACTATGAGAACCTTTCCAATGGGGAATATATTTTTTATTTAGTAGCCCAAGCTCCACTCTCAGACTCTGACAAATAGGAAGGACTTAATAAATTCCGAGTAAATAAATGGATGTAGGGATGGTGAATGGATGGGTAATTAAATGACTGAATGAATAACCAAATGACTGAATGAATGATGGTAGGATAACAAAGTTTTCCCTGCTGGAGCTCTGTTGGATGATCTGCTCTGGTAACTACCTAGGAACAATCTGTAATTAACATCAAATTCTTCTTTCGGCCTCGCCAGACTTCGTCTCTGCTGCAGCTTAAGTAGCCTGCACAGAAACAAGCTTGTTGTGTCCAGGATGAAATTGCTTTCTTTCTTCATAGCAGAGATAAAGCATCTCTCACCTCCTATTCCAAAGACCTCAAAGTCTGAGTTAGGAGAGATGTGAATTAATGAGTTCTTCATGTAACAAGAAAAACCTCTTTTAATAACTGGGAGTTAAACAGAGTTTGGATCCCTGCTGATCTTATTGGCAAAATTAAATAAAAGTGACATTCTGCTGGCCCAAGCAAATTAGCAGCCAGCCTGTGTAAAGGCTCAGTTAACCCGCGACATTGTGTGATGTATTACCCATTGTTTGACGTACTTTCATAAGAGCAAGACGAAGTGTCCCATCCTTTAGACTCTGGTAATGCGCTTCATTGTTAAATTCAATAGGAAAAGCGATTCATACTGTGGTATGATTGAAAAGAAAATTGAATCCTTTTGATGTTATAAATGTGTCTATTACTGCGTGTGCACACAAATTTTCCATGGAAATTATGGTGAAAGTAGTGATTCTCCTCGAAAAATGCATTAGTGTTGACACATTCAATTTTATCTGCATCAGAATATAAATACCCTTTAACCATGGTCAAATTGTGCGGAATGTGTATACTGCATTTGCATAAGTCACTTGTCTATCCATCTATCGAAAAGAAAGCATCAAGTTCTGAAAGCTATCCTGGTTCTCCATTTGCAGTTTTAAAAATGTATATTATTGAAAGCATTGGTGTAGGATTTATGTGAGGGCCTTTCTAATTTAAAAAACAGTTTCATAAAGCAAAGGTCTATAATTTTATGTCCTGGTTACACAAAGCAAGTTTGAAAGCTTTGGGAGGCCTGGTGAGTTGTAGTATGAGTGTGTCATGTTAGCATTGGTCACCAGGCCATTACTGGCCATGCCCTGACCGCGTGGTCATGGAACCTTCTTAAAAGGAAGTCGGTGATGTCAGGGACATACTACTCGGTATGGCTCTGTGGTTTCAAATCCTTTAGCTTACGAGCCGCAAGAGGACAGTAAAATGCCTGTCACTTCTTACCTCCTCCCCACTAAGGCCCCCACCTCGTTTCTGTCCTGCTCCTCCTTCCTCCTGACTCTGTCCTTCTCTAGCTGTAAAACTCGGGGGGGCCACTTCTCTCTGGGCTTCAGGCTCCTCTTCTGCCAAGCAAGGCAAGTAGTATCTTTGTCCTTCCCAGTTAATGTTTGGTATTATTGAATCACATCATGGTCTTTTTTGGCTTCCATCCCTATATCAGCCTGGACCTTTTGGGTCACGAACAGCAAATGCAACACAGAATGGCTTAGGAAAAATGAGAATGTGTTGTTCCTCCACCATGTCCCCCCCCCCCCCCCCCCCAAAAAAAAATTCAGGAGTAAATCTGGTGATGGGCATTTTCACCAGAACTGGGGTCTTCTCTGGCACTTGGCTTTTCCCTTGGTGTTGAATCCATTTGCACACTCTCTTGGTGATCCCTTCTCCTGGTGGCAAGATGGCCACACTCCTTGTTCACATCCACCCTACTCCAAATCCAGCAGTCCAAAAAGCCATGAATAAGTTTTTGAACAATATCCAGGGAACTGGTTTTCCTTGACCCAAATTAGATCAGTGCTTGTCCCTGAAACACTCACTGCAGGCATGTGAGTTTTGGTTTCCTATGCTGGGGCTACATCCACCCTTGGAGCTGCAGGTAAAGTGGACTCAACCCTTGGCATGTGGAGGAGAGTGGGAGAGGGGTAGTTGCTTCAAGAAAATACATGCTCCTATTATTAAAAGAAGGGTAAATGTGCACCGGAAGGGAGTGGGGAGACGCATCTGCTGTCATACGCTTATGCAAGCAGTATCAGCTTCCTGAACGGCCAACTTTTTCTCAGAGTGGTGAATCCTTGCCTGTCCTTCAAGACCAAGTTTAAATAACTCCTCTTCTTTGAGCTCTCCCAAAACCCTACCTCGCTTCTTTACTCTCTTAGCACTGAAACATACTTCTGTTACAGAATCTGTCATTTCATTCCATCACTCCAACAAATATTTATTGAACACATGTTAAGTACAGAGCAGTGCCCATGCTTATTTCCACTAAGGAGTGGGAATACCAAGCTCTTACATGAAGGCTGCATGACATGCTGGAAGAGAAACATGGGATGGAGTCGGGGAAGGGGGCAATGGAAGAGTGGCAGGGAAACAGCTGAAAGTAGCATAAAAAGATGGTAGAATAACTGGCTCTTTCAGGAGGGCACTGGCACACTGAGACCACTCAATGTATAGTTATTGAATATCTACTGTGTACCAGATCATATCTAGGTGCCTGGGGTAAATTAGTGGGGGAAAAACATACAGAAACACCTGTCACTGTGGAGAGAATCTGGAGGAGAGGGCTCCAGGCTGAAGAAAGAGCCAGTGCAAAGACCCAGGAACAGGTGCTTGTTTGACTTATCAACAGATCACCAAAATGACTACTGTGGCTGAGAGGCAGTATAGGAGCGGGTGACATCAGAAAGATACTGAGGCCAGATCACAGAGGGCCCAGCAGGCCATCGTAAGGACTTTATACTTCAGCCCACCATCCGAGTCTTGAAGCAGTCCTGATCTAGACAAGAAATGCATTATCATCCTGTGGAGAAAATGGGTCTAGGAATAGACTTGTTGAAGGAATCCTCAATTCTCACCAAATTACCACCTTCCTCTCATTAATTTATTCCAGGCTGTAGGAGTGGGCATCTGCCTCAGTTTCCCTATTAACTATTTTTATTAACAAGCCAACTTTGCTGACATCCTGACATCTTTGGCAAAGCTAATAGCTCTTGGGTGGGGGTGGGGGTGGGGGTGGGGGTGGTACAGGGATGAAGAGGTGGAAGAGGGTTGGAGGACTGGATAGAGTTTATTGCTCAGGAACAGGGCCCATGAGTCAGAGCACTGGGTTTGAACCAGAGCTCCGCCACTTACTACTTATGTGGCACTGAGTAGTTATTTATTAGTTCTGAGCTGCATTTTCCTTATCTATTAAGGGAGACAGAGTACCTGTTTCAGGATGCACCCTGTGATAGTATTATGTTAATTGCATCACGTAGAATAAGCCCTCATTAACTAATCACTATTACTATACTAGACAGTTTTTGTGAATCCTTTCCACCTGGGATTGGAACACCATTCTTTATCCCTCCAGGCACCAGCTGGGGACTGTTTTCTTTGAGCCATGAAGCTCTGCATACCTGGACTCTCAGTGTCCTCAGTCACCTGGTTTTTGACCACCCCTTACCACCTTTGTTCCACTCCTCTCCAAGAACTGACATGGACCCAGTTGGCTCTTAAAATCTGTCTGAGATATGCCCAACATCACCATGTATATTTGGACATGGAATATTTGGTGGCTGACCGCTCCTTATTGGGGAACAGCCTCAGAACTTTCTTATTTATGCTCACATTGGTTCCATCTGTCTTATCTTCATTCCTACCCTGCCGACTCGGCTGGACCCAGCAGGACCTAGAGAGCCACGCCTTAGAAGAATCATGTCGCTTGCCTGTCACATTCTTCTTTGTTCAGAACACAATTTCTTCTGGTGCTATATAAGTAACAAAACTCTTCCTTGGACTCCCTCATACAGATGTTGTCCCTAATTTACCTCTAGGACAAAACTTACCAGGACAGTGGCCCTTTCCCAGGGAAAAACTCCCTGTGGTCTTTCTCTGCCTCTCACTCTTTTTGCTCTCGCTCTCCATATGGAAGCCTCAGCCTGTCTCCCCCATGTAGCACATGAGCATTGCTTTGTAAATTGTTCAGAATCCAAGTCTGGGTGGGATATTTACCCAGAGCGAATTATGGCTGGATGCATTCCTGTGTCAACACGTGCCATGCTCATTTCTTATAAAGTAGTTCATTATTCTGTGGGGCATAAATAGTATTACCAGATTGATATGATTAAAGCTAGTGAGTCATTAATTAGCATCTAATTAAAAGAGATGAGTTACATACCCTTGTACAGTAGCTAATGTTATGTTTCCCTTGAAAAAGAAATGATTACGTGTACAGCAATTGTCTTTGAAGAAACCACACCAATTTGTGCAGTTCTCTAGGGATGTAGGGACAGTGTCTGACCTAGGGCATCTGAAAATTAAGTTTGTTACTCCCCAAAGATGCGGTTGTCAACATGGGCTAGGATCTCTCTGGCCCCAGGCAGCTGTCCAGAGCTTTTCATGATTTCTAGCAATATCAACAGGAAAGCCGTTGAGGCAACTTTCTGGGGCTCAAGTCCAGGCTCCAGTGCTATGTCTTCTGCTCAGCCTTCTAGTGCAATTGCCAACTCACGCAGTCAAGTATTTTCACATTCTGTATTTAATTTAATTCTCATAGAACTCATATTCCCATTTTATAAACCAGCAGAATAAACCTCAGACAGGACTCATTGTGACTGATTTGTTAAGAGCAGAGAATTTCTAAAGAAGCACCAGGATACATTCCAGCCATTCAAGCCAGGTAGTCAAGGGCTTTTGAATACAATTTTGATGTCTCCATGTAGCCTCCCCTATTCCTGCTTCATTCCTTTTTCTCCAATTGAACTGCCCTCTGCCATGTTTTTCCCTACTGTCATAATTCTGCTTACAGCCAACTGAGAAGGCTCTCATCCTATCCTCCACCTGTCCACATCTCACCTAAACTCCTGGATGCAGACCAAGTCTTATTGCATCCACGCATACGACTACACAGTACTCTAGTCACTCTGCCTCTCACAGGGTCCTTAGCAGATCTGCGCAGTAGAACTGAGACCAGAAGAAGACTAGAGCTCGCCTAACTCAAACTTTCCATGGTACAGCTATTCCCATTATGGTACCCCATGTTAGTAGTCGCCGAACCTCGTTTTATAGCACAGGAAAGATTTTGTTTCCACATTTATTATTCATCACTTCTGATTATCAAAGTAATACATAAAAGTGACCTGGAAGAAAGTAGGAAAAATAACTGTGGTTATTTTTATAAAGGGACTAGGGTATGAACAGAAAGAGAGTGGGTCAGAATAGTAAGGGGAACTTTTATTTTATCAGTATCTATATCTTTTACATCATTTATATTCATGTATAGCTTTGTGATAAAAACAACAAATAAATAAAAGCAACACATTCCCACTGGAGGAATCTTGTGTATTTATAGGAAGGATAAACAACAAGCAAAACAAAATATAACTCTCTTACCAATAGATCACTACTGTTATCTACATATCTTTGTTTGCTACTTTTATTTTACTTTGTTTTTATTAAACTACTGTCATAATACTGAATAAGAATTGGAAATCCTTTTTGCTTAATGGTTAACATATGTATCTCCCATATTATTAAAGAGTTTTATTAACATACATTTTAATTATGGCATAATATTCCTTTGAAGGGTTCAACATCACCATATAACTTTTTCCTATGGTTGGGCATATATGTTTTTAATATTTTTACATTATAAATATTACTAAGGAAAACACCTGTTTTTAATTGGAAAGTTTTAATCATTAGTATTTCCTATCATAATTGGTATGTTCACTTGTTCTTGTTCTATTATGCTTATTATATTTGATCCTTCCTTGCTATTTCCTTTAGATCACCTACTCTTTCACTATATTTTCCCAGTCATAGTTTTTAAAGCATCTGTTGTTTTTTTAACTCTACTAAATGTTTCCTAAGTTTCTAATCTTATTTTTCCATCTCAGTGATGACCAGCTAATCCTACTGTTTAACTCTATTGAGTTCTTAATTTCAGTTATTATATTGTTTTTGATTTTATAATTTTATTTTGACCTTTTTTCATAGATTGCACTTCTCTGAAATCTTTCTCAGGCTAATTGTTTCAGATTTTTTAATAGGTACTCTTTATTTGATTAAAAGAATTAGATCAGTATTTTTTCTTTTATGCTTGAAGCTGCAATATTAGGTACATATGGACTTAGAATTTTTATATCTTCATGGGGGAATTTGGTATTATGAATTATATATAATTTCAAGTATATTTACCTTAAAATCTTCCATATCTAATATTATAGTAGCTATAATGTTTTTCCTCTCTTCTTTTTTGAAGTATAAATAATATAGGGTAAAAACACTACATTGAGTTTTTAAAAACTAATATACATATTTAGGATATACCCCATCAACATATAAATTATTTTCATCACTCCAGAGAGAATGTTTGACTGTTTTAAATATATATAAAAAAATATATTTCGAAAATTTACATGGAACCATAAGTGACCCCAAATCACTGCAGCAATTTTGAGAAAGAAGAACAAAGGAGGAGGAATCACAATACCTGATATCAAACTATATTACAAGGCCACTGTAATCAAAACAGTCTGGTACCAGCATAAGAACAGACACATAGATCAATGGAACAGAATAGAGAGCCCAGGAATAAACCCAAGTCTCTATGGTCAACTAATAAAACCATACACCAAAATAAACTCAAGATGGATAAAAGACTTAAATGTAAATTGTGACACCATAAAAGCCCTAGAGGAAAACATAGGCAGGAAAATTTCAGATATCCCATGCAGCAATATTTTCACTTATATGTCCCCTAGGGCAAGGGATATAAAGGAAAGAATAAACAAATGGGACTTCACCAAATTAAAAAGCTACTGCACAGCTAAAGAAAACACCAGCAAAATAAAAATGGAACCAACAGTATAGGAAAACATGTTTGCCAATGATACCTTGGACAAAGGTTTGTTCTCCAAAGTATATAAAAAACTCACATGGCTCCATACCAGGAAGACAAAAAACCCAATTAAAAAAAGAGCAAAGGACCTGAATAGACACTTCTCCAAGGAGGACATACAGAGGGCACAGAGGCATGTGAAAGGATGCTCAGCATCACTAGCCACCAGAGAGATACAAATTGAAACCTCAATGAGATAGCACTTTACAACAGTCAGAATGGCCATCATTAACAAATCAACAAAAAACAAGTGCTTGTGAGGTTGTGAAGAAAAGGGAACCCTAGTGCACTTTTGGTGGGAATGCAGACTGGTGCAGCCACTGTGGAGAACAGCCTGGAATTTCCTCAAAAAACTAAAAAATGAACTACCTTTTGACTTGGCAATTCTTCTACTAGGATTATACCCTAAGAATCCTGAAACACCAATCAAAAAGAATCTGTGCACCCCTATGTTCATAGCAGTGTTATGTACAAACTATAGAAATGATCCCTGAAAGTATAGTCCTATAGCAACATTATTTACAATAGCCAAGTGCTACAAACAGCCTAAGTGCCCGTCATTAACTTAGTGGATCAAAAAACTGTGGTACACCTACACAATGGAATTACATGCAGCAGAAAGAAAGAAGGAACTCCTACCCTTCATGACAGTATGGTTGGAACCAGAGAGTATTATGCTAAGTGAAATAAGCCAGGTGGTAAAAGACAAATACCATATGATCTCACCTATAAGTGGAACCTAATCAACAAAACAAACAAACAAGCAGAAAATAAGCAGAAACATGGAAGTAAAGAACAAATTGTTAGTGACCAGAGGGGAGGTGAAAGTGGGTAATGGGGAAAAGAAGGGGGAGGGTCAAGCCAAGGAACATGTACAAAGGACTCATGGACAATGGGGTGGGCATTGTCTTTGGGAGTAGGGGTTTGGACCGGGCTGGAAGAGCAATGGCAGGGGGAGGGGGAAGAAATTGGGAAAATTGTAACTGAAAAACAATTAAACAAATAAAAAATAAAAAAAATATATAAATGTATTAGATTTTATTCATTGTCCGGTATATTGAATATCTTCATGACTATACCACGTGCACTTGAAAAAATGTCTTCTATAGCTGTCAAGTATAGCGTCATATAAATGTTAGTTGAACTACTTATATTGATAGTGTTTTTAAAAATCTATATTCTTACTATTTTTGTCTACTTATTCAATTAGTCACTGTTGGAGGAATGTTACAGTCATTGTGGATTTTTCTATTTCTCCTTTAAGTTCTACTATATTGTGTTTTATGAATTTTCTAGCTGTTATTAAATGCATGCTCATTCAGGATTGTTATGATTTCTTGGTGGATTAGCACTTTTATCATTATGCAGTGTTCCTATTTATCTCTGATAATAACTGGCCCTAATGTCACCTTTGCTTGGTATTAATATAGCTACCTCACCTTCTTATGTTCAATGTTTGCATGATATATCATTTTCCATTTTTGCTTCTAACTTACCTGCTTTTATATTTAAAAATGTACATATTGATGATATTGATTTCATATTCAATGTGCCAATCTCTGCCTTTTAATTGGGGATGTTAATGTCATTTATAGTTAATATAATGATTAAACTATTGCATTTAAATCTATCGTATGATTTTTTTCTATTTATCACATTTGCTTTTTACCAACTTTTCTTTTTTCTTCTTTTTTCCATACTTTTTGTACTAATTGAGGATTTAAAAAAAAATTACAGCTTAGCCCTGGCTGGCATGGCTCATTTGGTTGGGTGTAATCCTGCAAACTGAAGGATCACAGGTTCTGTTCCTGGTCAAGCCACATGCCTAGGTTGCGGGTTCAGTCCCCAGTCAGGGAGAGTGCAAGAGGCAACCAATCAGTGTTTCTTCCTCACATTGATATTTCTCTCCCTTTCTTTCTTTCTCCCTTCCTCTCTTTCTGTAATGAATAAAAGGAAAAGAATTCCAGCTTATCTATTCTGTTTTTATAGCTATAACTCTTTGTTTTATTATAATTTTCTAGTGGTGGCACTAGAGATTGTAATATGTTTCCTAATTTATTATAACCTACCATGTGTGAATATATCACTTCTTATATAACATACTAACCTACAAGAGTATCCTTCAAGTTACCCCTATCTTTTGTCCTGTTGTCATACATTTTATGTCTACATGTCATTATCCCATAATATGTAATGTTTTGTTTTAAACAGTCAATTATCTCTTAAGGGAATTAAATGAAAAAAGTCTTATATTTGCCTGTGTATTTACCATTTCTAGCACTCTTCATTTCTTCATGTAAATTTGATTTTCCATCTGGTGTCATTTTTCTTCACTCTCAAGAATTGTCTTTAATGTTGCTTGTAATGCAGGTCTGCTGGTGATGAATTCTCTTAGATTTTGCTTATTGGAAAATGTTTTCATTTTGTTCTTATTTTTTAAAGATATTTTGTCTGGATCTAGAATGCTGGGTTGACAGTTTTTCCCTTCAGCACCTTAAAGTTGTCGTTTCTCTGTTTCCTAGCATGCTTTGTTTCTGATGAGAGGTCGGCCTGCGTATTTACTCAGAGTGCCTCAAGTGCGGGGTGTGTGTATTTTTAAAAAATATTTATTTATTTATTTACTTTTAGAGAGAAGGAAAGGGAGGGAGAAAGAGAGGGAGAGAAACATTAATGTATGGTTGCTACTCGCACGCCCCCTACTGGAGACCTGGCCTGCAACCCAGGCATGTACCCTGACCGGAAATCATACCAGTGACCCTTTGATTAGTAGTATGTTTTAAATGTGTCTTAATTGTGAGTCATAGAGCCTCTTGAATCTGTGGGTTGATAGATTTCTTTAGTTTTGGAAAATTCTCATCTAGTATTACTTAAATATTGCATTTTTTCAAATTCTATTTCCTCTCCTTCTGGAACTATAAATTCTTTTCAAATAGACCTTTTTCAAACTGCCCATATATCTCTTGTACTGTGTCATTAATTTCCATTTTCATCTCCTTTTTCACTCTGTGCTTCATTCTACATATTCTACAGATTTAACTTCTAATTTATGATTCCTCTTTTTTGCTTCTAGTTAATAGTTAAATGTTGCAAAACCATCCATTGAGTTAATTTCAGTTGCTGTATTTTTCAACTCTCAAATGTTTATTCAATGATTTTTTTATACATTCCAAGTCATTTTTTCACTTTTTCATCTATATTCTTGAACATGTAAGTCATACTGATTTTCTAAAAAATCTATGTTAGATAACTCCAAATAACTAGATCATTGATAGGTATGCCTCTATTGCCTTTTTTTCTTGATTTTTAGTTATTTAGTCCTGTTTCCTGAAATGCAATTTAACTTAGAAATGACATCAGACATATTTTTAAAATAAAAAATGGGAGAGGCTTTGGATGTATTATCTTCTTTCACTGATATTTTTTCTTTCTTTCCGGGAAGCTCTGAGTAAGTCACTTTTATCCAACCACAGAGTGAAATGATTTCAGGGTGGATTTCAGGCATTGCAAGTTCTGGTTTCTTTATTGGTTGTCTTAAGTGTAGTTCTTCAGAGGTCTCAGTTGAAAGTCTAAGGCCTCCTTGCTGCATCTGAACTCTAAGTTTTCTGTGTTTAGGACCATAAAACCGCTGAAACTCTGCTTACCAGTTTAGTCTCTTAGCAGTCACATTCTCCTTGTTTCCTTGTGTTTTGCTCCCATTTTGGAAGTATGTACACCTTAGGTCTACAGTCATACCACCCTGAACATGCACGATCTCATCTGGAAGTATGTACACCTTAAGATTCAGCAAATGCTTTGAGAGGACGGTTAAACTTACTTCTCTGAGGTTCCTTTTACTTCTGGGATCTTGGCCCCTCAATCCTGGCTACCTTGATCATCCTTGACTCTAATTTTTGGACATAAGTAAATTTATAGACTGCCATAAACTTTAGGCTTCCATTTTCTGCTCAGCATCTCTGCCCCACATGTAGAATATACCCCACAGGGAAAAAGCAGTGGTGAATGTGGGGCTTCAATGTGTTTCTCTTCTCCCTGAAATCTTATACTCTCGAGTCCTATCTACTTTTGTTGTTGTCTAATGCCTTCAAATTACTGGATTTATTTTTGACATTTATCCAGTTTTTATAGTTATTATTTGTGGCAGAATTGGTCTATTGCAAGGTATTCTGTCATAGTCAGAATGAGAAGTCACTGCTTTTATTTTTGTCAAAAAAAAAAAAGCTTAAGCCTCTACTGTTCACACATCTATAATGATTTATTTCCTTCAAAGACAGATAATACATTTTCCCATCCTTATTTTACTTGCTACCACCAGTTTTAATTAGTATAAGATAATTTTACCTAGTTAATTGTTGTTAATTTTATAAATTAAGAATCTTCTCTTTCAAGAATTATTTATGACACATTCATTCCATTTTGTAACCATATTTACCACAGTTATTTAGAATAAATTATGTGCTTAAATGCTTTCAGTTGCTCATTACCAGTTCTTCCACACCATGACTTTACTATTTATGAGTTTTAAATTTTGATTCATTTTTTTTTTCAGCTGGCTAAAGTAGATCTTGGAGTAATTTTTCAGGAAGAATGCATGGGTCGAATACTTTGTGAGTCCTTGCATAACTGAGAGATTATTGGTCTGTTGACTTCATATATGAACCACAATTTTCAAGTATTCAATCATTTACCTCAAAAAAAAAAAATCAAACACTTAACCTGAGCAAAGTACTGTGCTAGATGTTAGAAACACAGCAGTATGCAAAATGTGCAGGTTGATGCTTTTATGGATTTTACACTCTAGTGGGGAAAACAGACATTAACAGCTGATTCCACAATTAATTACTAGTGATCATGGTGACAAAGGGGATGAACAGAGTTCTAGTCAGGAGAGAAGCAAGGGATGCAGGAAGGGCATCTCCGAGGGGGTAACAATTAAATGAAGGCCCAGGAAATGAATTAAGTGACCTGGAGTGCTTTTATTTGGGAAGGGATGATAAATTCTAGGCAAAGGAAACAGCACATGCAAGAACTTGAGATGGGAGGAATAGGAAAAATGTCAGTGTAGTTGGTGTGCCGTCTACTGAAGAGAATGGCGTGACATGTGTCTGGTGAAATGGGCAAAGGCAGATGACGCTGAGCCTCAAAGGCCTCACTGTTGTTTTAATGCAAGGCAAAAGGGAATTGAGCAGAGATATGGTGCCATCAATCCCGAGTTTTTATTAAAATCACATTTTGCTATGCAGAATGATTCCGAAAGGGATAGGGGGATGAAGATGGCCTGATCAGGAGGGTATTTGCTATTGCGAAGTTTGCAATGAGATGTGACAGCTGCTTGAATCAGACTGGAGGCAGTGAAAACTGTAAGAGATAGATCTATTTAAGACAATGGTGCAGATTTCACTCTTCTGTTTCACCCACCCAACATCAAATACACTGGCAAATTCTGACTGCTGGACCTTTGAAATATGTCCAGTCCAGTCACTTCTTACCATCCCCTCCTCGTTTGCCTTAGTCCAAGTTCCTATCATCTCTTGTCTGTAATATTGCAGTATCATCCTGGCTGTTCTTCCTGGATTTACCTTTGGTCCCCTTCACAGAGTGACCCTATTAAAACATAAATAAGATTAGGTCATTCTCCTCAAACTCTCCAACAATTTCCCATTTTGCTCAGACTGAGTGAAAGTCAAAGCTCTAACAGTGGCCTACAAGGCCGAACATGATCTGGCCTTGCTTTTTCTGATACCTTTTGCCACTCTCTGTTTTGCTAATTCTAGTCCAGCCACACTGACCTCCTTGTCATTTCTCCACCACACCCAGGGTCTTTGCACTTGCTCTCCCCTTTGTGAGGAAGACGCTTCCTCTAAATCTTTGCAAGTCTCGCCCTTTACATTATTCCAGGATCTATTCAAATGCTCCTTGACCATCTTATAAGAGCCTCTGCTCCTTTGCTAGTCCGTTATCCTCTTACCCTGCCCCCATCTTCCTTCGTAGCACTGTCATGTTGAATAGCTTTGTATTAATTTGTACTTGCATATTGTCTGGAAGGTGAGCTCCTTGAGAGCAGATATATTGTTATGTTCATTGATACATGGTCAGAAATATCTACAATGTGAATAATTTGGTTGAATGTTGCAGTGATGAAAGAGACGATGCTAAGAATGGTTCTCAGGTTTGCGGCTTAGACAGTAGGGGTAGCTGGGAGCACCATTCATTGAGAGCAGGAAAGTGGAGGAAGAGGGATTTGGGAGAGATCACGAGTTCAGGATTGAACATGTAGAGTTTACGAGAGCTATAAAACATCAGAGGGGATGTCTAGTAGCCAGGTGGGCACATGGGCTTGTAAAATTACACATATTTGGTAGTCCTTATCCTAGGGTGACCAACTCATTTGTTTGCTTGGGACTTTGCCTGATTTTAGCACTGAAGTTTCCACTGAAAATTCTGGGAAATTCCTTGGTCCTAGACAAAAGAGGCCATTTGGTCAGCTTAGAGTCAGCATGTTAGGTGGGAACTGAAGTCATGGGCATAAATGTGGTCCCAGAGAGAATGTGCAGAGTGAGGAAAGATGCTGGCCTGCATGGGTTCTGTGGAGCTCCAGTGATAACGGCAGGGCAAGCATGCCCCACCTCCCACCGGGCGGCATGATGCACGGTCACTACCCAATCATATTTGTTATGGGTGAAAAAATAATGTTTAAAGATTAAAACAAAGTACAAAGAAGATTGAAAGGGATAGGAGTAAAGGAGAGTTTAAAAATGAATGCTTTAAACCCTTTATTTGCAAGGCCCTGCTTATACCGCCCCTACTCCAACCCCTCAACCCCATCATCTGCTTCTCCTCACTCTATGCTCCAGCCACATCCATCTCCTTCAATCGCCAGGGCTTCTGTACCTCTTTGCCTATTAATGCTCTTCCTTTGATACTCGGAATGCTGGTAGAAGAAGAAACTGGAATCAGGAGGGATTTTTTCAATCTTTTTTTTAACCTCTGTCTCCCACCTTCTTTTGCATTATAAGTTTCTCTAATTTCAGTCACACTGGTGAATGTGTAGTGGTATCACATTATGGTCTTAATATGCACCTTTATAATGAGTAATAAGTCTTTTTGGCATTTGGACACCCTCTTTATGAAGTGCCTCTTTAAGACTTTTTGTCTATTGTTCTATTGGATGGTCTTTTTCTTATTGCTTGTACAAATTCTTTACATATTCTGCATAGAATATTTTGTCAGATATATATTATAAATATCTTTTCCTACTCTGTGTCTTATCCTTTGCCCTTTTAGTGGTGTCTTTGATGAATTCTTTTCTTTTTTTATTCCTTTATTTTTAAATTTTTTTATTTATTGATTCAAATGAGAGTCTGAGAGAGACATTGATTTGTTGTTCCACTTATTTATGCATTCATTGGTTCTTCTTGTGTGTGCCCTGACAGGGGACTCAAACTTGCAACACTAGCATATTGGGATGATGCTCTAACCAACTGGACCACTGACCAGGACCATGATAAATTATTAATTTAAAAGTATTACAGTGTATCAACCTCCTTTTTCATAGTTTGTGTTTTGTGTGTTCTACTAAGACAATTTTTTTTTCCTACCCAACGTCATGAAGATATTCTACTTTTTACAGAAGTTTTACTGTTCACTTTTTACTTTTACATTTACACCATCTGGAAATTCTTTCCACACTATACCACTTTTCTTATATCAAGTGGCCATATGTGGATGGGTTTATTTCTAGATTTTTCTCTTCTGTTCCATTGATTTCCTTGCCTGTCTTAGGGCTAAATACCACACTACCTTAAATACCACATCTTTGTAAGTCATGGTACCTGCTTGTGTGCTACCTCCAAGTTATTCTTAAGTTGGGTTATTGAGAGTGTGCATGGTAACTGCCCACCCAGCTGCCTCTAAAGTCAGATGTAAGCTAAGGGGATGTGGCACAGGCACCAAAGGGCCTGTTCAACCTTTGTTGATCCCATGGCTCCTAGTATGCAATATAAGTTCCTTACCAAGGCCTACAAGGCTCACATGCCTGTCCCTGCCTCTGTCCTCAAACTTATCTCTCTGTTCTCCTAACTCACTACATCGCAGTAGGTTTTTCTGTTCCTTTGAAGACACATATTCCAGGCATGTTCCCACCTCTTAGCACCTTTTCAGTTGTCATTCTTTCTCTCTGAATGTCTCTTGTCTGTATCACCACAAGGCTTATTACTCAGATGTCAGTTCAAGTGCCCCTTTCACAGAGATCCTGCTGATCATCTGCCCTAATTAAATTTTCCCTCTCCCTCCTCCCCTTGCCCACACTTTATTGCATGGCCCTGCAGAATTATAAGACCTACCAACACCTGAAATAACATCTGTTTGTTTGTTTATTTATTTGGTATATTACAGTTCTTCCTCCCACTAAACTGTAACATCCAGTGGCTGTGAGATCTTGTCAGTCTTTTGCATCATTGCAAGATGGCTAGTACTAGAATGCTGTTTGACACATAGAATGTGCTCAATAAACACTGGCAGATGGAATTTGCTTCTCTTTAACTCTTTGGTCTCAATATCTTCTGGAGACCTAGTTTTCTTCCTCAATGAAGCTTTGGAGATATTTAAAAATAGCAATCACTTTTCCCTGGAATGTTCTCAGGATTAAATTTTTATAGTTGCTTCCCTATTTTTTTTTTTTTATACACCAATGCATCCTATCACTGGCATAGCTGTTTGCTTTATCATGCAATTGGTTCATCAACACTTTCGGTCATACCTTGTGCCTTCTCTCTGTGAACCTGTTCCTACCACATACATGCAAATACTCTTTGGTTTGTCCAGTGCTGCCCATGACCAGGAGGCTCAGAAAGTATTTGCTGAATGAAAGGTTGAATAGAAAGTGCTGCAAGCAGAGAATCCCTGCATACTCAGGGCTTGGAGGGTGAAAGAACCAAGCATGGCTTACTTGGCCAGATTTATTACTCCCCCTTTCACTGCATCCTATTGCCCATATTCCCAGAGCCTTTGTAAATCACTTGATGTTATTCCTTCGCTTACACATTTTTTATGACTGTCCTTTTAGGACCACATAAATCAGATGTCAAATCAGGTTATTAGCAGGGGCTATTTTTTTCTCTCCTGTCAACAACCTGAGATTTTAATTCACTTTGGACTTTTCTATTTCTATTTGTAACCCTTCTCTGGGATGTTGGATGATGGCAGAAAGGTTTGTTCTGAATTGAAATTGGGGGACTTAGGCCAGATATCATACAACAAATGTATAGTCTTATAGAAATAAGAATGATAGAAAATGGAACTTTGCACCTTGGTCACTAACCTTAATCTCTGGCTGAATCAGGAGTTTTCCTTACTAGCCAAGGAAAAATGAAGGGTTTTTGTCCAACCCCATGGAACTAGAGAAACATTAACTTTAGAGATTAAAAGTTATTCTGTCAGCCCTGGCCAGTGTGGCTCAGTTGGTTGGAGTGCCATCCCGTGACTGAAGGGTTATCAGTTTGATTCCCGGTCAGGGCACATGCCTAGGTTGCAGGTTTGGTTCTTGGTCGAGGTGTGTGAGATCCTTGGTAGGGAGACACACAGGAGGCAACCAGCTGATGTTTCCCTCTCACACTGATGTTTCTCTCTCTCCTTTCCTCTCTTTCTAAAAAAGCAATGAAAAAATGTCCTCAGATGAGGATAAAAAAAGTTATTATATCATTCATACCATGTTTGAGAGAACTGATGAGAACATGTAAAGAGAAGTTAGTCTCTGGGCTCTCTATCTGTCACATAGGTCAATTAGTTTAACTTTGTTATTCACTTTAATATCTGGTAAACTGAGATCCCTTACATATTCTCATTTTGTAAAAAATGGTCTTGGCAAGTTTTAAAAAACCAACTTTTAAAATTCATTATATGATAACACACACAGGTTTTAGGTGTACCATTTGATGAGCTCTGACATACACATATATGTGTAACCACCACTCCCAGCAAGTACTAGACACATTGTACATTAACCTAAATAACACATTTTTATGAAAAATAATCTATTTCTAAAACAAACGCAATATGTTAGAATTGTTTCACATTTTCAAAACTTTCTTCAATGCCTAGCTTAATAGAAGATGGCTGGATTCTTTTATCTGTTTCTGTATTGTGTTACAATACCATAGATCACACCTCTGGAAAACTACACTGTACATTCATGAGACAATGTGAATGAAAATACAAATAACATCAAAGTATGATTATGAAAATAGCTTTTACCTTATAGACTCCCTGAAAGAGGCTCAATGATCTACCAGGAGTCACTGGACAACACTTTGAAAAGGACTTTTGAGAGCAATCATGTCAGCTGTGAAAAAAGACAAATTTACTTCTTCCAGTTCAATTTTTATATTATTATTTTCCTTGTCCTTTTATGCTAAGACTTCCACTGCAGTCTTCTGTGTTACAGAAGTCATGAGAGCAGACGTCATTGCTTTATTCCTAAATTTGGGAGAGAGTTTTATAATGTGCTACCATTTACTGCGACTTTAAGAGTTTTGTAGATACTCTTCAGCAGGTTGAGAAAGTTTCCGGTGTTACAGTTTTCTGAAGATTTTTGCTTCTGTTGCTTTAGTTTTTACCATGAATAAACTTCATATTTCTGGGATAAGTCCTACTTCATAAATATCTTTAAATATTGCTTGATTAAATTTGGTAATATTTTAGAGCATTTTTGCACTGATATTTGTAAGATTTATTGGCCCCTAATTTTCTTTTCTTGTAGTATCTTTTTCAGGTTTCATTATCATCATCTACGTTGACCTCATACACTGAGTTGGGAAGCATTCTCTCCTCTGTTTTCGAAATGAGTTTGGTTAGATTGCTATTACTTCTCATTGAAGTGTTTTGATAGAATTCACCAGTGAAACCATCCGAGCCTGGCTCTCTCTGTGGGAAAGCTTTGATTATAAAGTTAAGTTCTTTAATAGATATAGGCTATTCAGTTTCTAAATTTTCATTTCTTGAAACAGTTTTTATAAATTGTGCTTTTCAAAAATTTATTTTTTCTGTTGTATGTATTTATGTGAAGTTGTTTATGATATTCTCCTATTACCTTTTTAATATCTACCATTTCTGCAATAATATCCATTCTTGAATTCCTAATATTATTAATTTGTGTTTTCTCCGTTTCTTTAATCTTACTCAGTTTTGAAGGAATTTGATACTATTTACAATATTTTCTAGGAAACAAATTTAGACTTTGGTAATAGTCTCATCTTTTTCTATCGCATTGGTTTCTGCTCTTACCTGTATTTTTCTTTTATTATAAGGTCTAATTTGCTTGCTTTTTTGTTTCTTGTTCCTCAGTTTGAGCACTTTGGTAATTAATTTCAAATCTTTTTTCCTACTACAGGCATTTTAGATGCATACATTTATCTCTAGGACTGCTTTAGTCACCTCCTATAAGTTTTATTTTAGCTATCATTCATTGTAAAATAGTTTTTGCTCCCTTTCAATTTCTTCTTTGACCTATGGGTTATTTTGAAGTGTGTCATTTAAACTTCAAATACTTGGGGATTTAAAAAATATCTTAATGCTGTGGTTTTCTAATTTAAAGCAGTTGTGGTCAGAGAATATACTCTGTAAGACTTCAGTTTTTTTATGGGAGCATGTGGTGTATCAGATGTACGTTTTACATGCACTAGAAAATAATATGTATTCTATAGAGATATTCCTTAATTTTAAACTTCAGGTATGCATGTTATAAAATTTACAGGTAACCACTAAAATTCAAAATAGAATGTATAACTCATATATCAAAAGAAGTACATAAAACTTGGTAATTTCAGTAGAAAGCAAGAACAGGAAAACTAAAACAAAACAATAAAACTATTGATAAATAAAAATGATGCCATAATAGCATGAAAATGATAACCTAAACCACCCACAGGAACAGATATTAAATAAACACATAAATACATTTTAAAAATAACTCATGGGTCATAAAATAAATTGTAATAAGAATTAGAAAATATTTAGAGCTAAACATTGCTATGTGTCATTTGTGGAGTGCAGCTGAATAATAACATAAACAAAACCAAAAAAATAATAATAAATTGAAAACTTTTCTGAGAAGAAAAAAAATACAAATGAGAAGGCATAAACATAAGATGTCATGACTGAAAAAGCAGACCTAATAAAATGTAGAGATGTAAGAAATCAGAAGAAAATGCTGTGACAGTCTGCACAGCAAAATATTTTAGCACAAAGTGAGAGCTTCCCAACCCTGCTATATGAGACATATGCAGGGCTTTTAAAAAATAGCGATTCTAGGATCCCTCTCAGACGAAATAAATCAGAATGGCCGGGCAGGAAATTCTAGTGGGCAGCCAGGGTCTAGAGCCACTGCCCAGGCAATTACAGGCTCATTCACGGAAACTCCTCCATGCTGAGGCATTGGCCCTGGGAAGCGGCCGTCACAGAATGGCTCCTTTTCCTCCCTCCAACAAGACATGAGTAGCAGGCCTCACAGGACACTAAGATCTGTCACACGAGTAAATCTCCACTATGGTTATATCAATGTCACCATGATGCTTTAAACAGAGGCTTCTCTTCTTCTGTGTCTAGGATTACACCCACAGACGTGAGCACTGCTTTTCAGCCAGTGGTCCTGGGGCTCTTTTCCTCTGAGTCAATAGTAAATTTGCTGTTCTGTAATTTACTTTTGGGCTCAGAACTGAGAAGGCTAGTAGTGCTTTCTTCAAAATAAATTTAATGATAGTTGTCACTTATGGAATGAACATTATGTATGTGATACAGAAGAAGAGAAGTTTAAGACGGGCAAATCCCAGAGACCTGACAGCCTAATTGAGAATAAAAGATCCACACGCTCACAAATTCATGCTTTGGGTTGTGGAAGGCAGTCTTTGATTAAATACGAGTTTGAGTGGTGGTATCAGTCTGGGAGAAAGTGTAGAAAACAGAAACCACTCAGGCTATTTTAAGAAAAGAAGGCTTTAACAAGGGAATTGGGCATTTGCAAAATCACTGGGTGGTCTAAAGGAACAGGCTCCAGGCTAGACTTCCAGAGATGATTCTAGACTGTCAATGTCAAACTGATCCATTGCAAGAACTGCTGTCTCTGCTGCATCTTTTGGAAACAAGAGAAATCAGGAAAGTGTTGGGCCAACTACTGGCCCTTGGATCACACCCACAGAGCAGTGATTGTGAGTCCTGAGCCTTGGCCAGAAGTGTTGGCTCCAAAGCCATGCGGTGGTGTCTAGGTCCACTCCAGAAAAAAGATGGATGCTCCCCTGTCCTACCTTTCCCTCTCGATAACTCACTGTCAAATTCTAGTCTTTTAAGAATGCATTTCATTGTTGGAACCTAAGGCACAAGTGAAACCTTAACTGCAAGGCAGTTTGGGACATGCATCTCTTAGCTTTCCTGGCCTCCTCAGTATAGGAAGGCACACCAGAAGGATGTTGAGCCAGACAATCTCCCTTAGGGGAGGCAGGGTGTCAGACAATTGAAGAGAACACAGAAACAAAAGCCGGGAAGCCTTGATGCCTTCCTCTCTTGTTGATCAGCAAGAAAGAACATGTGTCATAATGACCATCGGAGCCTGTCAGTTTCTAGTGGATAAAAGTATTTCACCCTGTGTCTCCTTTTTAATTTTCTTCTGCCGGTGCCTTAAATCAAACCTTTATCATATTTTGACCCAGGCCACTGCACAAGCCTTATGACAAGTCTTTCTGTTTACAGTTTTATTAATAAACCATTTTGCATAGTATTTTTAAATGACTCTTTAAAAATAAATTCAATAAAAATAGTTCCTTTATCAATATATTTATCTAACATTGAAATTTCATAATGTTATAAACATTGCATTTATTGTCTTTAATGCTATCTATTCTTATCTCTTGGCATGTAGCAGATATTCAAAATTGTTAAATAAATGAACAAGAACAGCATTTCCCATGTGTGATGTGTGAATGCAGAGTAATTTAAGATGGTACATGGGTGAATTATTTTAAATAGCTATATCATTATATGAAATATATTAGAAAATATAATTAGCACATCAAACCTATTATAGATATCAATTATATTATAGATATCATTTAGGATAAGGCTAAAGAGTGAGCCCATGCGAACATAGGATACAAGTATAAAAATTCATGATGACAGAATGTGAATAACCAATGTTGGAAATAACTATTAGTGTCACTATCTGGCTGAAAGATGTCTGAGACCCCATCACCTTGAGAATAATATTCAAGCTCCTAAGTGGAAACCCTCTCTCATTTGATCCACAACTCCCCATCCAGCTTCACCTTCATCTCGTAAAACCCAGCGAAGACATCATCATTGCGACTGTAGGGTGCTAGAACGAGAAACCATAGATGGATGCAGGGTGGTATCTCAGAGAGGCCCTCCACATGCAACAGTGTTTAGGTAAGTCCATCATGATCACATGAGAGGTCTTCCCACTTAAAGATGCCAAAACTTAATTTTGCAGCTCTTCTCAGAGCTGATTGCATTCAGAGGGAATGCCCACCTGAGCTCAATAGACTTCCATGGCTCACCATGAGATAACATATCCACATACATATATGTCACTCTCAAAACCTGTGGCACTGCCCTCATGAGGATGAAGCACCGTCTCTCCTTGAAGGCCCTGCACTGCACATCACAACGTACACTCGCACATGACCTGGCCGTCACCGTCTCTGCAAAGGTTCAGGGGCTTCCACAAGTATCAGCATTTAGAATTGGCATATCCTAGCTAGAATAATACTATTTTTCATTTGCTAATATTTTCAGAGTGGACATAATGCTAAATTTTAGAAAAATTGAAAGTATAAAACAATGACAAGAAACAGAAAGAAATCACTCACAGTACTCTTAGTACCTAGAGGCAAAAAAATACCGTTTTGGCACATTTCCCCTCAGTTTTGTTTTTTTTTTCCACTGCTCTCCAATCCCGGTTTTATATGCTGTACTTATATTCTGCTTTGCTCACTTACCATTACTCTTTTTAAACATTAATTGCATTAATTAACTACACCTTAACCACCATTTCACTATTTCTAGGATTTTTATGACACATAATGTTGCAATAAACATTTTTTGTGCATAAAACCATGTCTGCATTTTAGATTCTTTCCCTAGAACTGATACCTAGATGCTAAACCACCAGTTCACAAGCTTCGGATATTTTAAGGCCAAACTAGGAATATACTCCTGCCCTCAGCTTCGGTTTCACTGATTTTTCCATTTTCACACATGATTGTGCTTCTTTCTCAAAATCCATGTGACAAAAATCACAGGAGATCTCTCTCCAGACTGGCACAGTAGTCTCAACAGCACACAGCTTAAACCATTGATGCTCTAGAGCAGTCTCTTTAGAATCCCTCAAAATGTACCCTCTGAGCCCCTCTTGTCCTGATATAGAAAGTCTAGACGTCCTGCTATTGGTTTGTTCCTGAATGGCACCTGCCTCACCCTTTTGGGTTAGTATTTTGGTGGCACTCTCTGCCATCTTTCTGCTTATTATTTTAGGTAAAATTCTGCAGGAAACCTTTCAGTCTGAGCGAGGAGTAAGATATTTAACTGACGTGCAAATATTCTGAAGCCCTTATTTCATGGTTTTCACTGACCCCATTGGAATAAGCTCATTGGTAATGGACTCAGTTACTCTAAGAATCTGTTCTTTCATTTCTGGGATGTAGGAGGCATTGTTACTTAGCTGATCCTGTCCTGATCTTATGCAAACCATGACTAATTCCTCCTCTGTCTGGGCACGTGCTTGATGAGTGGGCTGTATCTTTGTGAGTAAAATGGTGCGCACCATCCTCCAGGTGGCCGTGGCCCTGCATCAGAGCTCACTTGAAGCTCAGTCCTCATCTGACTCTCCAGTGGGCACCTCAGTGTCAGCGCAATTTGCACAGGTAGTTGGGACCCTTGATATCATCATCCCAGCCAAGGACTTGGGTTGTAAGTGTGACCCTCCATTTAAGATTCTCCTCTCAATAGTCCTTTGATATGAGTGACTTATGGTATGTTCCTCAAATGATGTCTCTGGACAGCAAAGGACAACCAGATATGGAAAAAGAAAATAAACTGGCAAAGGTCAGAGAGATAAGGTCCTCCTTCCTGTTTCTCTACCAAAGGGGATTTTCTGATGGGACTGTGAGAGCAGGGGTAGCAGTGCTTCTTGCTTATTCCCCTGGACTTTCCACTGTAGAGTCTGGAAGCCAGTTGCCAGCAGCTGCACATCTCTGCCTGAGACCTTCCTTGGTGTTCAGGGCCCCTTGGGCACATCTGGCCAGGGAGCTGGAGAATTAATGCTCCTCCTCCAGGAATCCCTAACCAGTGAGTGACAAAGCCAGATTTGATGTGCAAGTAGTCCAGTTGGCTTGCCTTTTAGGTGGGATAACTTTGCAGCAAATCTTCTGTCCTGGCTCGCAGGGTCCCCCGGCAGGAAGCCCAGTTCTGCACAATGGGAGCTCACTTGCTACGGTACTTTTTTCTTGACCTCTTCCATTCCTTGTCTCACCTCCTCTCTTGTGTTTTCTGGAGTAACCACCTGTATTAGTTTGCTCAGCCTGCCATAACAAAATACCACAGACTGGGTGGTTTAAACTCTAGAAATTTACTTTTTTCACAGTTCTGGAGGCTGGAAGTCCAAGGTGCTGGCAGAGTTGGTTTCCTGGGCTTGTGGCTGGCTGCCTTCGTCCTGTGAACTCACATGGTCTTTCCTCGCATGAGCATACCTGCTTCCTCTCTGTGTGTCTTAATCTCCTCCTCTTATAAGAACACCAGTCAGGTTGAATTAGGGCCCACCTTAATGGCCTCATTTTAGCTTAATCATCTCTTTAAAGGCCCTGTTTCCCATTATGGTCACGTTTTGAGGTGCTAGCGGTTAGGGCTTCCGCACATGAATTTTAGGGGAACATAATTCAGTTCCTAATAGCCACCCTCATCAACTACTTGTTCCTGAGTCCTCATCCCAAAGCAGCAGATGAAATAGCCACTTTGAATCAGCTGAATTCGAGTGAAATTGGGAGATGGCCCAGGACCTTGTTGGCAAAAGCGAGCCCTAGGAAGAAACCCCATGTCGAAAATGGTTCATCGTTACCCTAAAGAAGGCTGGGGTAAGTAGAGAATTCGCCAGCTTTACACACTGAGATCAGGTTAAATATTGCTCATTTTGATTGCAAAGTCTTCCTAACATAAGTCCGCCACAGTAGCTCTTGCAAGATATGTGCTGAAAAAGGTGGGAAGGAGCACCACCTGGTTTAGTGTAATATATATTTCCAGTAAAAAATATGTCCTCAACAAAGCAGGATAATCCAAAACTTCTTCAGCTAGCTTCTTTGGAGAGCAGCAACAAATGCCACCACAGGTATCCATGGCCCTGTAACCAGTTAATATGTTTAAAATTGCATGGGACTCAATAAACAAATAAAGCTGAGACTCTCTTAGAAGATCCAAGATGCATTGTTCTGACAATTAGTAAGAAGCCCGTTTAACCCTGGGCAAATCTGCACAAATAGTAGAAATATGCAAAGAAAACCAAAAAGAGGCTGAGAATTCTGGAGCCAGGGGGCACAGCTGGACAGCAGGCAGGTGGGCAAGGAGAGTTGGTGGCTGTGGCTATGACTGCTGAGATGCCCCTCCTGTCTGGCAGGTCCCTGACCCTATCTTCCCTACATAATGGCACTGCAAGCCCTGGAGGTCAAGCTGAGGTGCCATTCTGGAAATCAATGAGCTTATTACCCTGGGAAATGGTTTCTTCTACCTTCCCTCCTTTGCAGATTTCATTTGCATTTGCCCAGACTGTTTCATTTCCATCAGCCTAGACTGGCCGTTGGAGGGGGGCTAGGGCTGGAGCTCCCTCCTAGTGAGGTTACCCCTCAGTATCGCTTCTGGTCGGGCCTGTTTGGGCTTGCTTTGGCAGCACAGTCCCAAGTGTCATTCAGGCAATTAAATAAGGTATTTTATTTTATTCAAGGGGGCTGTATCATGCCTATTTCAGGAGCTATTTGATGGGAACTGGGGCAAAAAAATGTCCCTTGAAAATGGCATCCCATCTGCAGCCCGAAGTGAAAGGATCACAGAATTAGCTTTCCCTTAACACTATTATATTCTTTCAATAGGGTGTAAAGTTTTAGGAGATGAACTTTCATGCTCCATGTCACGGGAGCAGATTGGTTTTGCATGTGTGACAGAGCAGGCCCTGCGACTCCAGCCATGGGGGGGATGGGGCAGAAACACAGAATTCTTAAGTGAGTCAAATATCTTTCCAAGACCTGCATCTGCTTAAAAACTTTCACTGGATCCCCTGTGTCTGTTTCCCCTAACTTGTTCTCCTTCTTTTAACTCTAATTGCAGAGCAACTTCGGGCTGTTGTTGTCAAGGAGTCCACTTTTTTTATTACAATGTACGTGGAATTATGACTCTATGCGTGTTGAGCACTGGTTCCTAACGTGGGCCATTCTGAGTCATTTTGTCTGTTCTTGGCTGCAGACTCCTTAGAAATGAATGTTCTTGCCTTGGCTAAGTCTCATCCACAGGACACTGAGGTCCCAGACCTCCCTGTGCTTGAATTCACAGAGAGCCTGCTTTGAGTTCACAGCCCCAGCAACCGCAAGGCCATGGCTGGAACTAAGAGTAGTTTATATTGCATCCTTGGCTCCTCTCTGCCCTTCATCTTTCCTAGGACACTAAATTAGTTTTTAGACTAAAACGTAAGGGGTTTTGATATGGAAGTTGCCTGAAACATGGAAAAACCCACAGCATAATATCTAGAATGGTATTTTCTAAACCTTCTGAAAAAATGGAACACCATACAATATTTTACTCACAACTATACAAATTTTCTTGCGAAAACAAATACCAGATTAATAAAACCAAGCAAAAAATTACAAGGCTATGTAGGGTTAACAACTACAGTAAGTCATCAAATTAGCTCTCAAAATAACAAAGAGGAAACACTCTTAAAAACAGAAATTCTGGTAGTATTTGAAATCACTTAGTTATCATAAACAAAACACATAAAGAGTTTGTTTTCCTTCTTTTTCAAAGAATTACATAGCATAGTCTAATATTGCTAGCATTTGGTTTCCAAAAGGCATTTATATTCTGATAGATACATATTTGTACAAAGAAAACCTCTGAAACAAATAATTCATAATGAGATGCAGTCCAGATGTGAGCATAACTCTGTGAATGTACACACAGTTACCATAGAGGAGAACACTGTTGGGGAACTTCCTGGTACCCAGAATCTAGAAGGATTATTGGGAGGTGGAAAGACCTCAAAGAGGTTCTGAAAGGACACTTTTGTGCACAAGAAAAGACCAGAAAATGGTAAGCTAAGATGGCAATTCAGAAAAAAAAGAAAAAAATTTTTCTTCCCCTTCTGGTTTTCTCTCATTTTCCCTCACGTGGAGGGAGCGTCATTAAATTCCTGGGTGTTCAATGTGTGTATAGTGTAGCTCTGCTGCTCCAATGCCTCTGGTGGATTATATGCCCTCTGGGGACTCGCACCTGTGTTCAGACATCTGGGAATCCTTCCCCTGAAGCCCAGGACTGACTTACCTGATCACACCTGGAAATTGCCAACCTATCCAATAAGAAACAATGTTGAGACCTAATTTAAGGGAAAGCATTGCTAGAGCAGGAAAGAGGTTTAAAGAGGATGTCACCATGTTTAAGGAATCAATTTGAGGAGGTAAGGCATAATTATGTGGAAAGTTAAATATGAAAAATAATTATAATAAGTTTGAAATATTAAGACAAAAAGTGCCAGGGGGGTGGGGGGAGATAGACCACACTGCTTCTCCCCCACCAGTCAGAGTGACTGAATTGAAGAGATAGCCCATATCTTTCAGAAGACCTTTCTTCAAGTCCAAATTCGGCCCCTCCCCATCACTTATTGGCTGCTAGCTAGTTGCCTGTTCTTGGACCAGTATATTACTACTTATGAGCTCTGTTTCTTTAGATACAAAATGAGTTTATATTACCCATAGGATTATTACCCTAAGAGGATTATCACAAGATTATTGAAGGTTGCTAAAGCAATAATGTAAAGTCCCTAGTTTAAAGTGTGAAACAATACATATTCAAAAAATGTTTTTCACCTTCTCCTACCTACCCATGTGTTGTCTTCAAAGCTTTAGGACCACAGAGACTTTATGCAGAATTAAAGTCCTGAGAAATAACAGACCGGAGTCCAGCTACCAGAAATTTTGTAACTCCTCATAGTCCTGGGATGGAAAATTCTGATTTCAAAAATACACCTTCCTTTCAGCTATCAGTAAAACCAAACTTCCACCCATCACGCTAACTATTTACATACCCTCAGATGAATTCGGGCCACCAAGAAGTGCCTGTCATCCAGCCACTGAGGGAGAGGTATAAGTACCATCATGGGCAACTAGTCTTCCTGGACAGTGGTTCTGGGAAATGTGCTGTCCCCGGTTAAAGAAGAGAGGCCTTCTCTAAGTTTTTATGAGAGCAGCCGAATCACTGCAACCCTTTTGTAGCCCTATCGTAACCACTAACACAAGATTGGGCCTCCTGGGCTATTCCAGCTTGACCTCTGCATGTTAGTACTGCCCACACACCTATGGCCACCTTTTATAGCCTCCCTCCTGCCAGCCTCCCAATCAGCAACATTCTTCAATCTTGCCTCCTATGTCTGACCACATTCATCTCTGAAGATTTTCTGAGCTTCAGCCAGTGGACCACTGTCCTTGCTGATGGGTAGACCTTGATGATAGCACTGAGATTGTGTGGGCTGGAATGTGTTACCTGCCCCCTTGGTCCATATGTGGAAATGGGCAGCTGTCCTAGGTTGCATGAAAGGCATTAGAAATGACAATAATCACCAGGCTGAAAGGAGAGAGGAAACCAGCATGAACCTGATGAATCAGATGAGCCACTCTTCCATGTAAAGCCCTTCAAGGGTTTCCCATGGCACTTGACAGAAAATCCAAAGTCTTTCCATGACCCAAAAAGCCCTACATGAGCTGCCCCTGCTGCCCCCTCCAAGCCTGTCAGGTGCTCTCTTCATTCATGCTGCCGTTCTTTTTGCTTCCTGACCACCTTACTCTCACTCACAGCTCAGAGCTCTCCCTACGGCTTCACCTCTCTGAAATTCACTTCCTCTAGACCCTCTCATAGTTGACTTCCTGTTATTGAAGTCTCCACTCAACTGTTACGCTTCTTCAAAGAGAACTTTCCTGACCCCTCCATTGAATGTTATCCACCAGCCTAGTCACTTTCTAAACGGTTAGCCTGTTGCATTCTCATCACTGCAGTCACACCTCTGAAATTATTTTATTTATAGTTGTGAACTTACTTAATATTTGTCTCCTCTACTGGAATGTCATCACAGCAAAGGCTGGAACTTGTATGTCTTGTCAACTCTTGTGGTTCCAGCGCCTAAAAGAGTGACTGGCACATAGAAGTCTCCAAAAATAGTATCTGGGTGGACAAGTCACATTGTTCTAGAAGCACATCTGACTACATTATGAATTGCTGACACTGAATGGGAAAATCAACCAGAACAGCAGTAAAATTTCAAGGGGAGTGATGGAGGGTTAGACAAGCAAAAGTTACTCGAGAAATTTTGTCCATTGGCAACAAGAATCCAGTCACCTGGATTAGGCTGGGGGTCTTGAATGGACCAGGAAGGGCAACAGGACCCCCACTCCGGGTTAGGAATCACAGTGTTCTCAGCATACAAGAAGACTGGTATGAGGCAAAGGAGTCAATTAGAGCCAAGGAAGAGGAAACAAGGTTGAATCCTGGAATGGTCAAGCCTACCTGAAAGAGAAAAGAAAGGATTGTTGTCGGCAAGACAACTGACCAGCAATCAAACCTGCAGGTACCCGTTTCTAAATCTGATGGCAAGTGGCAATGTTTTAGTGAGGGTGAGGAATGAAGAACCTTGCCTTGACTCAGAAAACAGAAAGTGGCTTAATTCCGGACCCTGCCCAAAGGGTTACAGGAGCTGAGAGTGGGGAGGGAGGGATCAGAAAACCTCATGCTAGTCGGGAGCTAGAGAGGGAAGCCAGGGAGAGTGGGAGTCCGTAGCTCTCTCTCTGCGGCAGTCAGCCGCTGCAAGAGTTAATGAGCTCGCTCCAGGTCCCAGAGGCAGCTGAAGATGAATAGCTGTGTGCCACGATTACTCTTCCTTTTAAACTGTCCTGTGTCTCCACGTTATAGGCAACACTTTCTGGAGTAATTAAATCATGGCCAGCATTCATCTCACATACGCGGACAAATATGAAATCAACATTTCTCCATGGTGAGAAGCTCCCACTGTTGATCTGCTGGTGGTGGGTGTCCTGAATGTCACTCCCTTTCTCTAAGGGAAAACAAGGCTCAGAAGAAGGACTGACTTCCCTGTCAGAGGCTCTGTTTACACGCGGTTAAGTGCCGCTGCCTAAGACAGAAACAGCCATTATGAAATGGGATCAACTGTGACAATTCTGGGTAGTTTTAATTAGCTCAAGTGTGAGGCTCTCCATAGCAATGCCTGCAGTGGATTTTTATTCAAACTTTACAAAGTTTTTACTCAAACTTTATCAGTTGAAAAGAGACTGAATGTGTATTAAAAAAACTGTATAGTTCCCTAAATAGAAAACTTAAGCATAAACAGCAGATATGTGCCTTTAATTTACCTGCATATATGGGTTTCTCAGGTTGTATCTAGTCTGGCTATATATTAACTTTAGAATCATTATAGTCTTTTGATCTGAATAAAGGCAAGGGAACAGTGTCATAGAAATTGCCCTGGATCTGACCCCAGCCTCTGGTTCCATGCCTTCAGTACAGCTGTATTGCACATGATTATTCAAGGAGTCCTGGGGTGTCTTAAGCAAGACCCACAAGTAAATCCACCATTGTTGAGTGTGGCTCTGGCTCTGCATCCCCCTCCCAGTGTCCACAGTGTTCTTCTGTATCCTGCAGAGCCCCCGACCATCATGCATGGCAGCCAAGGTGGTACTGAGGGTGAGGTGCCAGAGCTGCTCAGTGTTTGGTAGTGGAGAATGCTTCTTCCCTTCTTTTCTCTTGTACTTCATGGACGGTGTTGATAGTAATAACAATAACAATAATAGTAATAATGACAATGGTGAATTATTGAACGCTGGTTACTTTGTGCCAAGTACTATTCTAAGTGCTTTACACATAATTTATTTGATCCCCATGACCACCCTGTAAGGCATATGCTATTTTGCTGATGGGAACGCTGAGGAGCAGAGAAGGCAACATGCCTAAGGCTGCGTGTGACACAGTACTCCACAGAGTTTTCATGCAATAGCTGGGTTTCCCTACATACACACACACATGCACACACAGAGGAAGAGAAAGATATCCTCAGAAATAACTAATATTTATAATCACATACACATACATGCACAGAAATACATAGGTGAAGAAATGGCATACTACACAAAATGCTTTTCATGTAGCTTTCTTACTATTTGGGGGGTATGATATGATATGATAAATATAGATCTCCTACCCTCTTTCAAATAGCTGCATGATATTCCATTGTGTGAAGGCACCATGATGTATGCAATGAGTACCTTATTTTGAACATTAATACAGTTTTCTAATTTTTCTATTCTACTCATGCTAACATGAACCTCTTTGGACCTGTATCTTTAGATTGTCTTTTTATTCCCCTAAGATTAAATTCTAGAGATTGACTTACTACATTAAGGGGGTACACGTTTTCAATTTTGATAATATATTGCCCACTGCTGTCTAGAAAGTTTGTTATATCAATTTGAATTTACACCAAAGCATATGAGAATGGCTGTTTACTCATGCCCTAGCCAATATTGGATACTCTTAATATTTTTCATCATTCTCAACTTAAAAGGCAAGAAAGGACATCTCACTGATGTTTTAATTTATGTTTCCTTGATAGCTAGAGAGCTTCAACATTTTTTTAATGCTAAAAACATACGTACCTATTTGTCTATGAATTGCCTTACTTGTCCTTAGATCACCTTCTATTGGAATACTCTCTTTATTTTACTAATTTGTGAGAGTTCTGAAAAGATTAACTATGAACCTTTGTAATATCTCTTGCAAATAATTTTCAGAGTTTGTCTTTTAATGTTATTTAAGGTATTTAGGTAGATGACTGGATCAGAATTTATTTTTGGTATTCACAAGCTATGGAATTTTATATACTAAAACTCATTATTAATAACTCATTATTAATCTTTTACTTTCAGCCTTCAAGTCCATACATTTTAAGTCTTTCACAACCACAAGATTACATAAATACTTATTTATATATTCTGACATCTTAATGGTTTCTTTTTTCCAATCAAAACTTTGAAACATTTGGAATTTAGTTTTGTATAAATTATGCTATAAGCCTCAAACCTGTTTCTTACAATGTGTATCTACTTTCCTCACCCCAATCATATTTTATTGAATGACACATTTAATAAATAATTGATTCTTTTCCTAATCTTTTAAACTGACATCATTAATATAAACCAAATTATTATCCCTACTTAGCTTTTGGATTTCTTTTTTTTTCTATAGTTTTAGTTTTATGGATCCTTCTGACTACTTTTGTATCATACCACAGTGATAATTTAATTTCTAATAGGGCAAGTCAATCTCATTACTCATTTTTCTTGCTCTTTTCATGACTATTCTAACACAATTATTCTTCTAAATGAACTTTAGAATCATTTGGTCAAATTCCAAACAAAAATCTCATCAAATTTTAATTGGGATAGCATTAAATATATAAATTAATCTGGGCAGAAATGACATCTTTAAAATATTGAAACTTCTAATCCAGAAACATGGAATGTCTCCTGATTTATTAACATCTTTTATGTCTCTAAGTTAAATTTGTAGTATTTCCCAGATAGATCTGCCATATTTCTTATAAGGTTAGTCCTAGCTATTTTGCATTTTTGTTGCTATTGTTAATCTGATTTTTTAAATGTATTTCTAAATAGCTATTGATAGTATAGAGAGAAACTACTGACTATTATGTCAATTTGGTAACTGGAAACTGAAATGCTTTTATTATTCTATTTTTGAGATGATCCTCATCCAAGTAGATAATCTTAATCATGAATACATAATGTGAATTTTATCTCCTTCATAATACTTATGAGACTTATTTTGGATAAATGATTATTGTGACACATATGTCTTAACATGGGAACCTTTGGAGCAGGGGCAATTTTGAAAAACTCATGGTCCTAACAAAATGTAGAGTCATCACCTTCTTTTCTTAAGTATTGTCTTTAACCACTTCAGCTGACCTTTATACTTTCTGTAACTTCTGCTCTAGTTACAGGGGTTTACTTCATGCTGTATTTCATTCTTAAATTGTTTTAAAATTCTAACGGTGAGAAAGACAGTGGGCAAGAGATTGAGACCGAAGAGGTCTGAATGGTGGACGTGGGAGCCAGAATGTCTAGATTCAAATTTTGGGTGAACTGTTTCACCTACATGTGATTCCCACATCTGTAAATTGGGGGACGCAATGGCTCCTACCTCAGACAGCTGTTGTAAGGGGCTACACACACGCAAGCCTTACAGCGAGGCAGGTCAAATAGCAAACACTCAGGAAACATTTTCTGTGTGTTCATAATTTTGCTTTGTTCCTAAATCTTGCTCTCATTGCTTGCTATCCATCAAGAGGGCAATCTCAGTAGTTATTTATATCAGAAAATGTGAATAAAACAAATCCAGTTTCAGAATAATCAATGATTAATGTATATTTTCACTGCAGTTTCATGGGAAGGTAAAGTGGTAAAACATTCATTCCTTAAATACCCTTACATTTTCTCCACTCTTTCAAAAGTTCTTCTTTCAGTAGTTGCTACATTTCTTGTCTCTGTCCTCTGTCTCTAAAAGTCTTTTTGCTACCTCCAAAAATGATACTCTTTTTTAAAGGTTTTATAGCAGTAAATATATTGAGACAAGTGGGAGACATTTAATGATATCCCATCCAATCTGAAGTTGAAATCATACTGTATCTCATATCATTTTCCAGCTCACATTCCTCTGCCCTCTCCCTCCCTGCATTGATATTTAATATACAGCCAATACAGTAAAACTAACTCTTCAAATGCCTCAAAACAGAGAGGAAATTATTTTCTACATTTTGAATGGGAAACAATATGTACCATTACTAATCAAGGCAAAGTATTTATGTACTGACTATTATACTTGGATACAGAAAATATAATTCTACCAAATAATGTGAAATGTAGACTATTTATATAAATTATTTGGGAATGAGAAAACTGTTTGAAATAACAGATGTTTCTTCCTCAGATGAGCAAGAAGACTGTGGGTCTTGTATGGTTATCTACCCAGTAGTGCCCAGCCACCAGCCTGTCCCTATGCTGGGAGATAAATGATTTGTTTTTGGATCACATTTAAAAACCATTTATAAGAAGGATATCAATAGAGCAGTGTGTTTTTCTCTATCTTCTGATTAGATTGTTCAGTTGCAGGATGATATTTAACTATAGAGGCGATTGTAAGCATAGATATCGTGTAGTTGGTAGACTTTTCATTACATCGTATCAAGGGTACGTATAGCTGGTCTGCAGACAGTGAATTTCCTGTTTTTATTTGGTTGAAAAAGTCTTTATTTTTCCTTCTCTTTTGAAGGACCATTTTGCTGGCTATAAAATCCCAGATTAATGGTTTTTTTTTTCCTTTCAATACTTTAAATAATCCACTCTGCTCTCTTCTTGCTTGCATGGCTTCTGAAAGGTCTGTTAATGTTCAGTTTTATTGCATCGTATGGTAAGAAGGCAGAATGTATATTTTCAAATGTGAAACATTTGTTGAGGTTATATTAGTGGGTTAGGATATAAGTATTTTGTGAAAAGTGCCATGAACTTTGGAAAATAATGTGTGTTTTGCTTATAGTGCATACAATTCTCCATTTAGATCAGTGAAAGCAATTTCAACTTTTCTTTTTTTTTTTCACTTCATTCACTTCCTAAGTAATTGTGCTGTGAAAAAATGAGATGTATCTTTGAATTTCTCACTTGTACTTTCATTAATTTCTCATCATAATTCTAATAGCTTTAAAAAATATTTTAATTCTATGCTGTTTAGTAGATTTAAATTAGTAACTATGATAGCTTAATTTTACATTCTATGGTCTATTGATGTTAAGTAACATTCTGCTTCCTTTTTTCTTTTGTGTGTCAAATTAATTTTATTTTGAATTCTAAGAGTACTTTCGACATGCCTGATTTTTTTGCATTTCCTTAGTGTATCTACACCTGAGAGCCTCTCTAGATCAACTTACGTCTACAATATTACCTATAAACAATAGGTAGACAGTTTTGTAATTTCTGCAGATTATTGTATTTTCTTTTTTTTTAAAATCCTATTGATTAGGAAATTGCTCACTCTATTTTATTCTAATAATGATTACCTGCTTTTTTTTTTCCTCAAAGCAAATTGAACTTTATCATAGTAAAGCACATAAGCATTATCTATTGATTTCCTTACCTTATCTCCACCCATAAAATCTAGTAGCCATGAGGACAGGCCCTTAAATAAAGACTTGTAATCTAAAACATAAAAAAAAAAAATAAGCTGTTTGCAATCTACATAAAGCAGTACTGGGCTCATTGCTTTGTTGTCTGTGATTGCTCAGAAACTCACTAACACTTTCTCTCTGAAGACAACTTAGTTCAAATCCACAATTCCTTTTCTCAAACCCTTCGGGCCAGATGTATTCAGAATCCCATTTGTTAAAAACTTGTTTTAGAAAGTTACCAAAGAACATATACCATGTGTTACATAACACTTCCAGCAAACTTTGAGGCAGCACACCTTGCTCGAATGCATAAAAATGTATGAATGCTGACTCTAAATGGGATAAATAAGGATGACTTGCCTCTTCCAGATCAGGTCAGGTTTTGCCGTTCAAAGGAGCTTTAAAAAAACTTCCTGTTTTCAGAACTTTTGTGGTCAAGAGATTATGGGCCTTTTCTTGCTTTGTTCAGTTTTATTCCATTGGTTTGTTAAAATACAGTGATAAAATGATTATACATATTTCAGAACCCAAAATGCAGATTATGAAGTTATGCAAGGAGCTGGGGGAGGAGAGAAAGTTGGAAAGGAAGGAAGATAGACAAGAAAGGAGGAAGGGAGGGAAGGAGGGACATTTTCTAATCTCATTCATTCTTTTCTACAGTTAAGTAAACAAAGCCCCAGAGTGATGAAGATTAAACTCTGTGGTTAGAGTTCTAAGCTTAAGTACCAGCAGGTCCTAGGCCTCCAGCTTGCCCCCTCATCTACTCTTCTCTCCCTCTAAAGATATTTTCCTTTTTTCTCAGGGCTTGACAGAGGAAGGTCAATGGGGGGACTTACTCTTGTGAAGCTCACTGGCTCCTGTCCAAATAAATTTAAGGGGGTGGAGAGGCTCAAAGCTCTGGCTTGCAGAAGGGTAGTAGGAGTCCTGGCCTCCATTCTACCAGTTCAAACATGTCACCTGATTGCTGAGATTCTCAGTGATTTCTAGGACCTCGGAACTAGCAGTCCTCAGGAGCCACTTCTTATTCTTGCTGGGAGAGGTAAGAAGGAATAAGTCAGAAGTCAGAGAAAAACTCTCTGTTTCCTCTTACCGTCCAATCTGGCCCAGGCACAGGGGCCCCACCGTCCACTGAGCTGAGCTGGGCATGCCCCATGGCTGGGGCAGCACCACTCTGCACTCAGCTCTCTTGTTCCTGCTTTGCCCTTGCGCTGGTCCCGTGTTCTCCCCACTTGAAAATCCAGTCCCTGGGCCTCTGAGTATAGACCCTGAACTGTGGACTGTGGCATTTGCACCTCAGCTCTTCCCTGTGGGGTCTGCTTTAGGTCATCAGACTCTTCTCTTCCAGAAAGTTCTTTGAACCCCTGTCCTGCCTATTGATGTCAATGGTAGAGCTAGCAGGTATGAGAGATGTTAAGTGCTCCCTTGAACGGTTTCTCCAAAGGCAGAACCTTTTCAGACCTTATGGTGTCTGAATAATGGGAGGCCATGGCTGTGCTTCTATTCTACTCAGAGCCCCATGCTCCCGTGACATGACTCTTACAGTGACAGGGAAATCCAGACCCTTTTCTTCAAGTTGCACCTGCTCTCAGAAGGGGAAAGAGAGGGTAGAAGGACACCCTTCTCTCTAGGGCCACAAAAAAGAATCCCATGCCTTCCCATCCCCCCAGGGAACATGTAGCTCTAAGAGGCACCCTCATGCCTGCCTGCATTTTAATTAATATCATCATCCCAGCATCTATCAGCAGCAAGTCAACATGCTTCACACCAGGGGAGAAAAACAATCCTCACCTTGTCAGCCCTACTTCTTCAGGAGCAGCTGAGGGTCTCAACCCACGCACCCCCCGCCCTGACTCTCTGCTGCCTCTTTTTCCCTGGGGGCTGTTGACAGAGTGCGGTGCAACTTGCCATGGAGATGGCTTTGGCATCAGGAGGTGCCAGCATGGAACATGGCAGAATGCACTGGGGCCAGCTATTGGTCAGGCACAGGCCCCCAGTACCCTCTGTGCACTCAAGGCTTTCCAATCCTCAGAGCAATGCTGTGTGGTGGGACTTTCTATCCCCACCTTAACAGAGGGAGACTGGGGTTTGGGGAAGTATAGGAACTGCTGAGGTGACACTGCTGGGCATCTGAATGCAGACCTGGTCCCTGGATCCCTCTGGGTCTTTCTGCCTCACGGCCCCTGTACGCCATGGCAGCAGCCTGGGGAGGGGCTGGCCTTGAGTGCCTCTCCAAGTAGCAGAGATGGAGGTGGCAGGACCTTCCCTCATTGCCTCAGCTCCCTCAGCCTCATGCATCACAGCCATGCCCTTGGGACACTGCTCAGTGTACTGGACTTTAGAGTGTTATCCCAGATGATCAATGCCCTTTTCTGAGAGAGGAGGTAATTGCCCAAGTGCAACAGCAGGGTGAGAGGTGCTCTCTGCCTTAGGCGGAGACAGCGTGTGAAAATAGGCCAGGCCACCCATAGGTGGTTGTAGTGTGGAAGGCTGTTTGTAGCTATAGGGTGTGTGCACATGTGCACACACACCCACAGGAGTGTGGGGAGTGTGTGAGCATCAGAGCAGTGTGTAATTGTGACTAGGAGTATCTGTATTAGTGTTTCTTCGAGCGCAAGTGTAATGGCCTCCACTGCATGTGTGGGCAGGCGACCGTGCTAGTCTGGAGACGATGTTATGGAACAGAGTGGAGCAGATCTACCCCGGCTGCCCTGTGTTGACCAAACCCCTCTGAGCCCATCTGTAAAATGGCAATGGGGTGTTTCAATGGTTCACTATATGGAAAACACAATACATCACTTGGCACAGGGTAAGCGCTCAGTAAATTGTAGGTGCTAACTAGTGTAACCTAATTACCTTATCATTCATCTTTTCCAAGAAAATAAAAAAAGTCAATTTTTTTTTTTGTAATCCAGATACATTCATTTTCCTGTGTTTTCACAATCTACCAGCCTGGGAAGCAAAGAAACGAGCCTGCTCCTTTATAGCTAATTCTTAGGGAAGCAACCCTCACTCAGTCTTGGGGATCACTTCTTCCCTTCCAGGTGCTCACGAAGTCTATGCCTTTAATAACACTGACATAAGTGAAATACTTCCAAAGGCTGAAAGAAAGAATCTCACTCCCCCTTCCTCTTCATAAGGATGAAAAGACACGTACTTTTCCTGAGCCTAACTTTCTCCCCAGCTCTTCTCTGTGAAACCCTAGATTCTGGGAAATCTCCACCTGCCTTTAAAGCCATTCTGTCTTCCTTACTAAAGAAAACCCCACTCAGCTGGGTCCTCAGCTACTTAGTAACAATTGTCCAATTTCCAGCCTCACTTCCTTTTATCACAGAATTGCTTGAGCAGGTGTCCTCTGCGGCTCCCCTGCCCCTCCTGGAGGGATAACGCCTCCTTTGTGCTCAGTCGGCAGGAGTGGCCCGCAGGGAGGTGCTGCGGCTGAGGACGAGGACGTTGGGGATTGAGTCTTTGCCAGCCTGGGAATTGTCTCCTAGGTGATTCCAGTGGAGGTGCTGGGCCCTTCCCAGAGGACATAAGCCAGGGAAAAGGGTCTAAATAGGTCGCCCAAAAAGCAGGTAGGAAAGAGGAATGGGTGGGGGGTGGGCAGACTATGAATCAGGATTTCAAGAGTCAGAGAGAAATTCTGCTGTGTCCCGAAGAACGTTTCAAGCTTTCCTTATCTGGGTAATGATGGTCATCTCTCTTGTTACAGTCTCTGAGTCTTCAAGAATTATTAGATCTTAACTCCTATTGTCCTGTTACCTTCGTGGAGAAAATTCTGGTTTCCCAAAATTTGCAATCTTCTCTCTTTCCTTTTTTTTTTTTTTCTTTTCTGGATCCTCTTTGATCTAGCTCCCTTGGACACAACTTCTCAGTTCAAGGGTGTAAGGATGCTTCCTGGGATGGAGGAAGTGATCACAATGAGCCTTTGGCAATGCCAGAGCCCAGGATGTAAAAGGACAGGAGCTGAGTAGGTGGTGCAGGAAGGTGGAGTAGAGCAGAGGCAGGAGTAGAAGTGGTAAAGGTGATGGAAACACAAGCAAAACATTCTCTCTTTCCACTTCTTCCTCAAAGCACAAGCCTCTCCTGTGTGGATCATGATGGTGGAGATGATGGCAGGAGTGGGGCTGGTGGTGACAGTAGTGGTCTTAGGGATGGGGGGGAGGATGGCAATGATGGTGATATTGAAGGCACTGAGGATGATGGGGTGATTAGAGCCAGCATCTGGAATATTCTCCCTATGCCATGTCTAATCAAGTCCTACACATCTCATAATACCTAAAGGAAAGGAATGTCGACTGAGGAGTCAGAGTTCCTACTACTCTTACAGACTTATAAATCTTACCTTTTTGTTTCTCAGTTGCTCACCTATCAAATGCGGAGATCAGAGTAGGTGAATGCCAATACGTCTGCCACCTCTTAAACTGTAAGATTTTAGGATTTCAGATTTAGTTCTAGTTCTGGTTTTTGTGCCCCCCACTCCCCAAACACTGCAGGCCACAGATCACTGCTTCTCTGTGTTTTGAGAACACCTGATGCCTTAAACCGTTGCTCTGGTCATCAGTTAGTCTGCTGTGCTGGTAGCACTGTCCTGGTCTCAGGCCGTGGGTGTCCATATGGTAAGGGCTATTTTCTGTTCGGTGCCTGGAACAATGTCTCACATATAATAGATCTTCCACACATGTCTGATATTCCCTGGGGATGAGGACTCAACCAACACTTGCTGAGCACTTCCTGCATTCCAGGCCCTGAAGGGGTCCTGAGGGTGGAGATTTAAAGGCACATTTTCTAATTGTGAGGCCTTCAGAGTTTAGGTAGCAGACCTATAAACAACTTAAATAAAGCACGGTGTAATCAGTTTCATAACACAGAGAAGAACAAAGTGAAGTGGGCTGGCTGACGAGGCGGCCCAGGTCAGGCAGGATGCCATGATTTCATGTGAATATTGCAAGATGACCCTTGTCTCTCCATTGACAAAAAGAAGGCACCCGGGTGCAGAGAACTGAAATGCCGCATGTGAAGGGCGAAAGAGTGAACCTAGGGGATAACTGGCTGGCGGGAAGGCTGAAGCCTGACAGTGGAGAGAGGGAATTTTATCTTGTGGGTGCCAGTGAAGGGTGTTAAGCAGGAGCGCCGCACGTTCCCAGCGCTTCCAGAAAGGCTCTCCGATGGCAGGATAGAAAATGAACTGGGATTCAGTAAGACAGAGGCAGAAAGATGTAACAGGAAAATCTCTTCAGTCTAGGCTCTATCTAGAGACCTCACAGAAGGCAGAAGTATTAGGACTGAAAGGGTGCAGAGAACAGAAATCAAGGGGGACTTATAAGGAGGGACCTATTAGATCTAGAGGGTGAGGGATGGGGAGACATTTGGAATGGTTCTAAAATTTCTTGCCAGGATGTGGAAAGGATTGTTTTTGATAATGATGGGATTAAGATGAGATGATTTGTCTTTAAGTCTTTGGTCTCCGTATGGTACAGATGTGGAGCAGACACTTAGGAAATTCTGTCTCTTCTCATCCCCCCATTGCCCAACACCTCAGCTAATCATAAGGTTCTTCGGACCTGAAGGATCTAGGAGTATGCTGGGAGGAGAGAGTAGAGGGTCCTCACGGATCCAGGTCATTGGTTTCACTGCTCAGTGACCAAGTGCTTCTAACCCAATAAGTCTTATGACCAACCTCCTTTCAAAGGCTCCAACAAGGTCTCAGTTTGATGCAGATGAGTAGTGGGTTCTATTTTTTCTTTTCCCTTTTTTTTTTTTTGGACTAAAAGCAGTTTCCATTTTATGCCTTTTGTCTCTTCATCCAAGCAAATGCCGGTGGGATCTGGCAACCTGAGTTCAATAGCCAGTCCTTTTGGTCTTTCAAAGGCTATGAATGTAATAAGAGCACTCAACCCTTCTGAAGATATGCAAATCCGTGCATTTAAAAGATTTACATTCATCCTTCACAGGCCTTGAAATATAAATATGAAATACCCAGAACCTTGTCACTTCAGTAATAATTAAGCTGATGGCCTATTATGTTCGATTGCAAATCAATATAGTATCTTTTGGTGCCACTTGAGTTCTTGAGGGTTGGCACTGGGCCAGCTCCAGTTATACAATTGAATTGCTGCAGCTGCCTGGGAAACTTCGCTGCCGTTCCCATTCAGGAAGAATAGGCGGGTAACAATGGTGACCAGCCTCCCTGCAGTAATTGTGTACGAGGACACATTTCCAATGGGGTTTTTGTTCAGCAGGTGCTGTTATTTTAGTTTAATTTGAATTCTGAAATATGGAGGAGAGAAGGAGACTTATTCTTAACAGCATCTAACCTACAGCTGTTCGAAAGAGGCCAGCAAACAGCATATGTTGCTTAGATGGAAATCATAATTGCTCATTCTGCCTGGGCTGTTGGCCCACCAACGTCGAGCCTCTGAAATTAGCCAGCATTTTTCCGGCATTTTCCTCAGTGGCGAGGCCTCTGCAGAGCTCGGGAAGAGCCATTCTAGAGTGGCTCACCCTCCAGGAGGCTTTTGCTGCTGCTGTGTTTTCTTCTTCTTCTTCTTCTTCTTCTTCTTCTTCTTCTTCTTCTTCTGCTTCTGCTTCTGCTTCTGCTTCTTCTGCTTCTTCTGCTTCTTCATCCTACTTTCTCCTTCTTGGTCAGCGGTGATGAATTCCAGGTGCTACACAAAACACATCCTGGGTTGGCTCCCTCATTTAAGGCCACTGTGAGGTGGTAGTACAAGATAGGCATTGGAGAGGGCTGGCAGTGACCCCCGCAGACTCCCTTGGGGACAGAGTGACCCACACCCCTGGGTCAGGGCTGCTCTGGGCAGGAAGAATCAGTGTAGACACTCTGATTGGAATAAGAAATATCATCCACAAGGCATGTTCCCATCCACAAAACACTTCCACATGTTCTGTGTTTTTATTTATATCCTCATGATGCCCCCTGGAAGGAGATGACATTATTCCCATTTGATAGAGAGGGAAGCTGAACGCCAAGGACAAATCGAGAGTAAAAATGCCAGGACTAGACTGTAAAACCTGGAATTTAAAATTCCATGTCTTTTTCCCATACTAGCTATCTCCTTTTTATTTTTACTCTAGTGACTTCCTTCCGCTCCCTGATTGGCAAAAAGTCCTGAGAAACTGGTTTCCTTCAGCATCTAAATCTATAGTAGTAAACACAAGGTCAAATCCAAGTTCCTCTGGATTCTGCATTGGAAACATGTTCACATGATTTGGGGGCTGAGATTAGAAAAGGCCAGAGGTATAGCATATCAAATGCCAAGGTCCCTTTCCTTTTTCCTTCCTGTCTTAGCCTGTTCCTTCCTTCCTTCCTTCCCCCCTCCCTCCCTCCCTCCCTTCCTTGCTTCCTTCCTTCCTTCCCTCCTTCTCTCCAGAGTGGGTACATATCCCATGGTTTAAAACATGGTTTTGGAATCATCTAGATGTGGATGCTAGAAATGGGTCTAGAGAAGAAATAGAAGGTGGTGTTTAAGG